>VXBA01002392.1:1313200-1374136 GCA_013399895.1 Serilophus lunatus | reverse complement strand
GCTACAGCCTTCCCCAGCATCCACCTGCTCCGGCGTGGCTCCTCCACGGGCTACAGGTGGATCTCTGCACTCCTGTGGTCCTCCATGGGCTGCAGGGGCACAGCTGCTTCACCATGGTCTTCCCCATGGGCTGCAGCTGGATCTCAGCTCCGGCGCCAGGAGCATCTCCTCCCCCTCCTTCTTCACTGACCTTGGTGTCTGCGTTGTTGCTCACAGGCTCTCACCCTGCTCCTCTCTGGCAGCCATCTTCATTTCCTACCAGCTTTTTTTTTTTCCTTCTTAACTATGTTATCACAGAGGCGTTCTGTCAACTACTGATTGGCCTGGCCTTGGCCAGCAGCGGGCCCAGCCTGGGCATGGGGGAAACTTCCAGTAGCTTCTCGAAGAAGCCTCTCCCTCAGCCCCCCCCACTGCCACCACAACCTGGCCACAGAAAAACCAATACATCCACCCTCTGCTAAATCCCATTTACTGTTTACTATTAAATAGCTGTCCCACTACTATCCCAGCTGAGTTATGGAAAGGCCAGCCTGTACTGAATTCCATAGCCACTGCTCGAGAGCAGCATCTGTGAGCATTTCAAGAGCATTTTGTTCAGTAAACGTGGCTGAAAAAAATGCAATACCAACTTATGGTAACAAACATTCTCCAGATAGATTTAATCCCTACTCTGTTACTATGTCAAACTACACAGTAGGAACAAGATACCACAAACTCGGTCTTCATACATTGACAAGGACTTAAGAATATTTGATAAGGGTTCTAATGAGTCAAAAGGTACTCAGTGTAAGATTCATCTTGCTTAACTTTAAAGCTCTACTTCTGAATTAAACACCTAGAGTTGCACAGTTCCTTCCTTCACCAAGAAAGACATCAGAATTACTAGGCCTGATATGAAACCTCTCAAGTGAGAACAGATAAATCCTGACCTAGCAGACTGGTCTTGGTAACATTTATGCAGGTACTAGTTCAGCAATATTACAGTTTCATGTAGCTTAACAAATCTAATTACAGCCTTTGCCTCAGCTTTCAGAGTGGTCAGCATTTGGATGAAATTCAGGATGCCTTCAATATCCTTTGAGGCAAAAGTAAATTATCATCATTCAGGTGTCTGTGTAAGTACTAAAGTTCCAAAATCCTTTCTAGCAAGCACACTTTTATCTGTGGCTGGATGTGGACATCAGTATCTTGAAACGGTATAGAAATGCCTATGTTACTGTAAGCTAAAGGTGGCTCCTTCAATACATTTCCAAAAAAAGCCATGAAGCAAGACCACTTCAGAAACAGCCCTTTTATTTTATTTTAAAAGGAATTCTATCCATTCTCTCTTTTTCGAGTTCTTTGAGGCAAATTTCCCATTGCAGTCCTCTTGACACAGGAGCAACAGGGTGTTTGTACCATTCCCTTCATTACAGATCCTCCAGAGCTAAACCAGCCATTCTCCCTTGCTGACACCTGGCTTCAGTGCCCTAAGGTAGCAAAGTTCATTCAGAAACTTAATGACAAGTTTTTTTAAAGGGCTTTGAATATCACACAAAACAACCTAAGAGCAATTATAACATGGTACAGTGTGTATCTCAGATTTTAATAAAGTGCAAATCAGTAATTTTACCTCAAGCATTCACTTTTAGCAGAAATCTCATGTACCCATGTTATTACATTGTCACTGTTAGATGCAGTTTCATTTTTAGTCTCTCAATATATCACAAAATTGATTGCAAATTACTCAAAAGCATTATGACTATAATTAGCAATTATCAAGTTAGAAAGTACTTATTGGTCAATCTAACCAATTGAACATTAAAAACAAACGTAATGGAACTGATTGGGGTCATGTTAGCATTTATCTTTGATGGGCGCACACACAACATGGTATTCCCAACAGCACAAGAAGCTGTCTTTACATCTGAGCATTAATTGTAAAAATCCTAAACAGGGATAAAGCTAAATTCCAGGACAGGTCCCTTTTTCAAGGGGCAAGACATTCCATGTTACATTATCTAAAAAAATCCAGTGCACACAGCACTTAAAAAATTCAAGTATTAGTAACTTGGTAGTCTTTCAGGTAAGTCTTCAGAGAAATAAAGTACATGGCAGAAAAATTAAAAAAAAAAAACAAAACATATTGACATGAATTTAGGATAGATGCATTAACTAAGAGTATGTTATGCAACTCATCTCGGTGGAGAGTTACCAATTACATACACTCATCTACGCAAACCAAGCACATTACATCCATAAAAGTGAAGTAGTTTTGTAAACAATTAGGCTAAGGAATGCTGCTCTTCCTTGGACTGGTACCCCATGACCCTTTCTTCACCCATCGTGCCATTAAAATAAAAAGGAAAAAAATCTGAGATTGACAGCACTTCCACAACCACCACAAATTTTACTGCTGCACCAAAGAACTTCCCTACTAAAGATAACAGCTGCAATTAAATCTTATCTGGCCTTATCCTAAAGGCCAGACAACTATCCATGAAGAATAGACCTCAAAAATCACCGCAGGTCTTTCTTCTGTATGTCTTCATGTTGAGAGATGCTGCCTTTTACCATGACACCTAGCCAGGTCTTAGCATATTCAGGTGTCATAACAGTGGCCTACAGCCTAGAGTTTGCTGCTTAAAGGCTGGCAGGAATAGGTGTACTTTTCATCAGTTACATAGGACTGATATAACGCTGGAAAAATGTAAAGGCAACAGCTAATGCAGTACCATTTCTAAACACTGCATTTAAACCAATCCAAAATGTCAACTATTTCAGAGCACCTATAGTAAGGAATCTTGAAAATATGCAATTTTACTTTAATTCTGTCCAATTACCTTGGGTTTGAACCTTTTTTTCTAAATAAAAATTTACATCTTCAACCCAAAATTCAACCTCATTCTAATCCCACTCCCATAGTAGTGAAATTTTGAAATACTGTTATAATCAGAAGAGCAACAGTATAAGCACTGACACAGGTTTATTACACAGATCTAGTCTTCAGCTATTTAGTTCATTTTGACTATCAAAATACATGTTAGAAAAAGCATTGTGTCTGAAAAGAATTTTATATACTAAAATACAGTCTCATACACTAAATATACTCAATTGTCAACCAAGCTGCAGCTACAGAATGTCCATTACTGCTGGAAGGGCACATTTACAGAATTTGACATCTTAATGTATACCTGTCCAACAGCTGAACACTCTAAGTAATGTAATAAGAAATCACATGAATAAATCTGTTTCATTTGAGGTCTTCGACAGATTCCCCATTAACATCTACACTCTAAAAAAATAAAGAAAAAAATCAAATTCCAGTTTAAAGCACTCCAAGCAGCCAAATCTCTGATTGTACAGGACACTGTTCATATTTTTCATGGAGAGATAGGACATTTCACCTGTGTCTCAAATGAAGGAAGAAAAAGCATGAGGGACAAACTCAAGATTGCTCTGCCACCACTGCTCAAATTAAAAGTGTAGCAGTGGCTCCTCCATTCCACCCTCCTATTACCATATGTGAAATCAAACAGCAACTAATATAATGGCCATATGATTAAATATCTGCTGTCATCAAATTCATTACAATATGAAAACATCAAAAGAGTAGCCACTGACAGATGACTCTAAGTTCCTAAGGGGAAAAAGAAGCTGTTTTTGAGTTTCTTCACTGGCAATGCCAGAATCAGATTCCCAAGCAGTCCAAGGCTTCTAAACAAATAAGCAGCATCCCTTTATAGTCATTTGACAATGAAGGATGAAGGGGTTGTTACTGAAAGATAAACTGGAAGTGAGAGAGAAACTGTATACACACATATGACAGAGAAAACAGAGGCAAAGCTGCAATTCTGTGATAGCTGAAACCAGTTCCTATGGACTTACAGAAAGAGTAGTTTACTGTGAGAGGCTTGAAAGCACCTTGGAGAAGCATTGGGCTGAGCACAGGAACAGCAACACAGACTAGCCTCTCACTGCTGTTCAGATCAAGAGTTTAGCAGCCTATTGCTATCCCTGTCCTATCATTTCCTGGCTTCTTCCATAATGGAGGGTAGAGAGGAGAAGAAAATCATTCCTTCTGCATTTGAAGCAACACTTCTATGAGAGAAGAAAACACATTCAGTTTTTTAATGGCACTGCTGAGGGCAAGGGCAGGCAGCAGAGCTATTGCCTGCACTCACAGCACAAGCCAAGGCTCCAAATCCTGGCTGCACCCAGGTGCTCCTCATAAACACTTTAAAAACAGCTAAATAAATAGCTCTAAGCCAGCAGGTCATCTAGTCTGAACCTAGGGAGCAGAAGGCAGTGTCACACAGTAATTCTTCAATCAAGCCTTTCCTTTGTCTTTCTCTTCTGCTTATATTTAATCCTTTACAAGTGGTGCTGTGCAAATATTCCCACTAGGGCTTTATGCAGCACCCATCTCCCTCAAATCCACACACCATTCAAGAAATGCTGGTTCCATAGGACTTTAACTATTCATATATCCTGGGAAAGATGTGATTTGAGGTAAAAGAATCTTAGCCATGATCATGAGCATTCCCATCACACACACAGACATATATACTACTTTTAGTTCAGAAGCATCCCTAAGAGAGACTTTCTGCTTCTGATGTAAAATAGGACACTTGAAAGTTAAAAATGATCTTACGTTGTTACTTTCTTTAAGTGTGTCCACTCCCACTAAGATTCTGTTCCTTTGCTCTCTCAACTGGTACTTCTTTGAAGAAAAGCTGTATATAACTAAAGTTGTTACCTCCTTACCCATTCACGGGTTGTCTTTAGCACAACATATGAGTGAGAAACCCAATGAAAGCTGCAGGAAGAAAGCGAGTGTTTAAGTAGCAGACAAACCTGCAGAGCAGTACTCACAAAGAGCTACAGTCTTTTATAGAAAAAATGCTTTCATAAAAAAAAAGCCAGAACTATCTAGCAATTAAAGCCCAGATACTTTATGAAGAGTTTCTTTAATTTAGCAAGATAGTCTGCGTTCTTGCCTTCTGAAAGGAAAGGTTTAGCTCCTGAGTGTTTAGTATTGCTACAGTACAAGCACTGAATAATGGAATAACAGACAGCATCCGGGGAATGTGAGACATGTCTACACAGGGCCTTGCTGCATTAAGAAATGAGTTTGTAATTCTGCCCAGCCTGATGCTACACTAGCCAATGCAGAGGTACAGACTTGGATCATGAAGTTGCACTGAAGGCTAAAAGGGTTCCCCACATCTTTAGAAAGGGCTGTTTGTGGAACACAAGAGAAAACAGAAATTTGTATATGCATTAGCATAGTGCAGAATGAAACTATTGCTATGGACCATAGTATATATATCACTCTTTCCAAACCAACTTAGATTACCAGATGTGGAAGTGCTCTTAAAGCTATCTGATAATGAAGAACTGCTCTGCTAGTCAGCTATGATCCTGTCATAAGATGACAGGTTTGACTGATGCACTTACTTTAAGAGAGACCTCAATGCTGCATCATAACTGCACCAGCAGCTGCATTTTGCAAAACCCCAAACTCAAAGGAACTCTCCAAGGAGACTTGCTCTCAGCCGCTTGTATGTGGACTCATAAGGAAAAGAAACCACAGCTAGACAGTGGAAGGTGGCAGCAAATAGCAAGACATACCACAAAGTCCCACAAAACTACACCCCCAAGGCAGGATTAACATTATTCATGTTCGTATTAATCTGTCTGAAACAGATCCCATTTAAAACCTCAGCAACTGCTTGGGGGAAAACTATGAAGAATTCAAGCCTCTCTCAGCCCATGGCAACAAGCCCAACGGCACTAGGCAGCAAAAGAAAGTGTGCAGATTACGCACTAGAGCCTGTTGTTTATGAAGAACAGATCACAGCAGGTTAAGTGCAGCATGGAAAGGGAATGGCATTTATGCAAAATACAGCGTAACAGCAAAAAGGCAAAAGTCTTGGGAACACAAACTGCTTTTAGTCATGTCCAATTTTGCACAACAGTATATGACCTCAGTTTTATACAATTAACCAAATTACTCATATCTAACAAACATTCTTATGTTGTGAATAACAAATTTTATCTGCCTCCTTATATTACGGTGGGCTAAGTGCAGAGAGCTTTTGTTCTAAGAATATTCCCCACACAGACTAAAATACAAAGAAATAGCAATTCCAGAGCAATTAACCAGGTCTTTTGCCATTTACAGTCATCCCATCATGCCTGCAATGCCACCATCCCATCTCCTTGTGCTGTCACACTTTTAGATGTGTAAGCAAAAAAGGAGATTTGATAAGACCTTTGCAATACACAAAGAACAGTAAGGGAAAGAAGTAGACATGGTGTATAGAAGGAGTTATGACAACAAAGTGAATCGACAAGTGCCTGCTTCTCTTGATGCAGTACACAAAGCACACAATGACTAGTCATGCACTGAAAAACTGGAAAACTGGCCAGCCAAGTAACAGAATTGATGACATCACTTTTCATTCTAGATTTCAGACAATGAAAAATGACAGATTATACAAGTGTTTATGACATACAGAATGTTTCTCTAAGGCAGTTCTTTCTCTTCAGTCCCTCCTCCCTTTCACCCTTGCTAAACACATCTAACTGTTGGGTCTCAGAGTCAACCACCCTGTAGGGAAGCAGCAGGAGATAAGGTAAGTATGGTCTTCGCCCTGCACCTGCTGCCCCATGCCAGCATGTGCTGCCTCTCACAGGAAAGCAGAGTAGCTATGTTCTCATCA
This sequence comes from Serilophus lunatus, assembly GCA_013399895.1. Classification (NCBI taxonomy): domain Eukaryota; kingdom Metazoa; phylum Chordata; class Aves; order Passeriformes; family Eurylaimidae; genus Serilophus; species Serilophus lunatus. The sequence goes on along the minus strand of VXBA01002392.1, from coordinate 1,367,429 downwards.
CCACCCTACAGTCCCATCTAGTTTGCACTGGATCCAGCCCCAAATTCAGTTTTGATCTGCATACAACTCCAGGAGCTGGAAAAGGCAGACTTGAGCTCCTTTCAGAGGAACACCTTCACTTAGTGCTGCTTTCCGTGTGTACCCACAAGGATTGCAATTCAGTTTCTAATCAAGAGAATGATGACAAACTATATAAGCAACAATTCAATCTGGTTCTCTGAAAATAGTTACCACTACCAAGTGCTCCCACATCTGCACTGCTCATGTTTTTCACTCCTATAAAAATTTCAAGGATTTCCAACAAGTAATTAATTAGATGAAAACTCAGATCTTTTGAACTGTGATGGCAAAGACAATAATGTGGGCCTGAACACCTAATGTATCCAGGAGGTTCAGTAAGACCTGAAAGCAAGTCATCCACAACTTGAGAGTGCTGTAATAATTTAGACATGTGATATTCTAAATATATGCACACATCTTTGTTTCTGCTCTGATCAGGACTTGTCTTTTACACAAAAAACTCTTTCAATAACATTACACACAGAATTACACACAGAATTAATAAGGTTGGAAAACACCATGGAGATCATCAAGTCCAACCTTTACCTAGGTTAACAACCTATCCAACATCAGTCTAACATCTATACCATCTAAACCATTTAAACCATCTAAACCATACCACTGAGTTCATCATCTAACCTGTCCTTAAACACATCCAAGGACGGTGACTCCACCACCTCCCTGGGAAGCCCATTCCAGTGGGGGATCACTCACTGTGAAAAAGTTCCTCCTGATATCCAACCTAAGCCTCCCATTCACACAGAAGGGGGGAAGTTTTCGAAAAAGTTTCCCTAGCCAACTCCACATACAGGATACATCCTGAGGCATGTGCTTCTGCTTATACTCTTGTTGGGATGGGGATGCCACACTGAAAAGCATGGTGAGTACTTCTCCTAGAAACTTCGTTGAGAGATGCCATTCTGTTAGGGACTTCAGAGATTTTAGTCTGCATGGAGCAATACTCTGGGTAGTCAAACAAAATAAACTAACAGCAGTCCAGAACTCAAAGCAACAAGGCCTCAGGGACTCCAAGAACACAGCCTCCCTGCAGAGCAGAACCCAGGAGCATCAATTCTCTGCACAAGAGATGCAGTATCCAAACTACCTCCACCAGATGAGATTATTCAGGAGTTGCTGGAAGTAAAACTGTTTAGATTGTTGCCAAAATTCTATTTTTTTAATACATCCTTTTAAAAATCAAAGTTAAATTAATTTGGACCAGAAGATAAAGGAAATATTTTTCTCAAATGCAGGTTGAAACTAGTTAGCTTTCTTGGACATTATTTTTCATTTTAATCTTTTATAGGGACAATGACAATGTTGCAATATAACTAAAGAAGCTGGTTCACAAGATATGTGCAATGTAGAGCATTTTTACATTCCAAGGCATGACATGAATTTTAGTTAATTTCAACTACAAAGAGATCAGAGGCTTCCCTCCTCATGCCAGGTAAAACCAAAGCACTTTCATGTTCACAGATAGAACTGAATGGGGGAAGAATGTGAAATATTGCTTGACTGCCAGCTGAAAACACAATTTTTGTAAGCAGTTGCTGCCCCTTGACTGACAATCAACACTGGCCAAAGAATGTGTGGGAAAGAAGTTCAGCAACTGCTCTATAATCCAGACACTGGTACCAACCTCCAAAATAAACCTATCTGAAACAGCTTTATAAACTACTCTATCAGTTCAGCTTATTAGGACAAAAGCTTCACCTGCACCCCCTATTTTAATCCCCAAGAGGCTGATGGAAAGGTGATACACACTTTAAAGTCAGCTTTTCTTCTCGCTTTTTTCTTGAGCTATGAAGTTTAAACATGGAACATTTTGTTGGCCCACAGTGCTAAGTTTCAGAAGCATTCCCCTCCAGTGCCAACATAACCTGAGCAGCTCTGCACAAAATCAAATTTCAACAATGGAAAGTGTAGTTAAACTGCAAGAAACTGCAGCCAACTTCTCTTACCCCCACCTTCCCGTGATGGTCCACACTCTACACAAATGTGATGCTGCTCCAAAGTAGCATGCAAAGTTGGCAGGATGGATAAAACTTTCCCCACTTCACCATTAAAAAAAAGCAAAAATAAAGCAAAAGCACTCCCACACACCAGATAATGGGAGGGGGTAAGGCAGAGAAGGGGAATAAAAATTTTTGGTGGGCTATCATAAAAAAATCATTCCTCTCTTATTGCCTGAGGTATTAAGAAGTGTTTAAACCAAACCCAAACCTCTTTATCCTTCTCATCTTTAAGCTAATATTGATTTTATTTTGGACTTTTTCGCCTCCAAAAGACTTTGCAAACAATAATAATTCTGTGTGTAATTCTGTGTGTAATAACCACTGTATCTTAAAATTTCTCTGAGGAACAAATGCTAGATATAGGACATATAAAGCAGAAGAGTTCTGTGATATACCTGAATTCACAAAGTAAAGGTCATAGGGTTGCAGGATTTTGGTTTCTGAGTGTGTGCATAACAGAGCAGATAGCACGACCCCCCTACCTGTTCAATAATTCTGGCATGAGACTTTTTTAACAGCCAGTTCAGTTAGCACTAGAATACTACTCAATATGCCAGTGCTAACAGAACTAACCTTCATTCTTCATTTCTACCTGGCTTTCATGAAAAACAAGTGAACAGTAAAGAATCAAAAACCCAAACCAAGCAGTCTCATCATCTCTCTGCCAGACCTCCAAACTACAAAAGGGCATAGTACAAAAAGTACCCTGAAAGAGGCCAAATAATTACTTTTTTTGCTGGGATATATGAAGTACAGGTAATAGCAGGATCAGCTGTGTCCAACTCTGCTCTAAGTCACAACTCTATTTACAGCTCCTCTTCATTGAAAAACTGACCTCCTTTGCAGCGGTTTTGTTTCTACACAATGATGAAGGTTATTGTCATTTGTTTCTGTACTACATTGGAGTTGGACACTACTGCATAGGAACTTGTTTTTTAAGGTATTGTGACTGAATCAAAGCTTCCATTTTCACTAGAATAACTGAGTCAGAGTGTGCATCCATGCTTCTATCATCACTTGGCTCATGCCTTAACAGTGCACCTCCCACAGACACCCGAAGCCTGGTTGAAGAAAGCAAACAAATTTTACCTGTGTAAATGATCCATCCTCATTGCATTCTGGGATGAAGACTGCTTCCTGAGGCTTCTTTGCCTGTTCCAGTGCTTGAGCTCTCTCTAATCGACACTTGCTTTGGCCAGCATCTACAAAAAGAAAAACAAAACCCAATTGCATTGCAAACATTATTTGGCCTCTCCAAAAGCTACCAAATGCACCATACAACTGTAAGGGAAAAAACCCCAAACAAATAAATATAAAGCATAAAGGACCATTACCTGCACATTTCAAAAGGCAGATATGGAGGGAGCACTCATGACAAACAACAATGAACCTAGACAATCAAGCTACAAACCAATTAATGAAAAGCTGCTTAATTTCCTAGTCAGTAGTTTTTATGGTCATCTAAGGCCTCTGAAAGCTGCTTTTGACAAGTGCAAGAGCATAGTGTCCATGCAGGGAGTTGTGTTTGTGTTGGTATTAACAGCCTGAAACTGGATGGCCAAGTATAAACCAACTAATTCAGGCCCAGCAGTGAGTAATTTGGAAGAAGGGATGGCCAAATCAAAATTTCTTCTTTGAGCAATTCTCCCAGTAAGATGCTAAAACAGCCAGCCACCCATTTGAACTCCTACCTTCATGTTATTCAGATAAGGTAGATAAGGCATTTCCTGTGCTTTCCTGAAACTCTGCTTCTACCTCTAGTCCCAGTGCTTACAGCCAAGTGTGCATTGTATCTTTCTCATGTTGGTTGCTCACTCTGATACCAAGAAAAAACATTGCTCTGCAAGCACAGTTTGAAGGGGTTAAAATGCCGGCTTTTACTTCAGATGACACCAGTGTGCAGCATGACCTTAAGGCCTTCCAGGTCTAGCTCACCTTATACCAAAGTAAATCTAATACTAATGACTGATGAGTCAAAGAGGAAGGTTCTGGCCTGTAGAGGTAGAGATTGACTCAGTGTTTACATTTAAAAACATGGGGTCTAACAGTACTACTGCTCAGTCTATAAAGAAGGACAACAGTAAACATCTGCTTCCACAGCACTTTGACACGAGGACTAGCACCTTCTTTTTCCCATGAATCCACTGACTACAGACTTTCTGTGCAAAAACTGCAAAATCTGATCACCAGAATCTTTCAAAAGTACCTGTTTTACCAGGTATGGAAATCATAGCGGTTAACAAATAATTTCACACATTCTGCTTCACAGATCACATCAACTTCAGCAACAGAATCGCTAATACCAGCACTGAATTAGAAAGGCAGTCTGGGTTCTTAGGTCAGCTGAATTCACATTGCACGGCAATAGAAGCAACTTCCATCTAAGTGTATCGAGATACAGAAATCAATGTCAGTGCTGTAAATAGTTTTGATAAAGACTTAGACCAAAGCTTTGAAGCTAAGAACTTCATTTATACAACTGATGACTCAAGAAACCAAGTTTCCAGTTTGCCAACACAGTTTCATTTTTAAAATATCACATTATTCCACAAGGATTTCACAATAGTTATGAAATTATGAAAATCAAGCCTTTCTCTCTGGAAAAAGTATTGATTTACAGCAATAGTATACAGCACAGATGCCAGTCACTTAGGCACAGAGTTAGAAAGCAAAAGTGCCTACATTGACCCTGCATCTGACCACCAAGTGGCTACAAGTTGGTCACTTCACCTCTCTGTGACCTCATCTCACTTCTGATTCTATGTCACTCTCAACTTTATATTAATTTGTTTGTGGGGTGTTCACACAATACCCTATTATATATACATGCTAAGAACAAGATTGTTACAGAATGAAAAAACTTGAATAAAATTTATACCATACTTAGAGAAGCAGTATATATTTTTTCTAGTTATAAGATATAAACTCTTACATGGAATTTCCTTTTCTACTGCTTGCCAGAGTGAGCAGACCTTGTTTGAACATCTCCAGAAGAGGACAGTGTTGCCAACTGACCCTTCCAAACACATGCTTGCTCTTTGAGATGAAAAGGAAGCACTGGCGATGCTGTTGACTGAACACCTACGACCTGCAGATCTCCTGTTCAAGCCTAAGAGCAATTTTACTTGGCATGACAGAAGACATTATTACAAAACCAAAATGGTGTGGCTGCACCTTCTGTTTCATTGCTAGCTGCTCTAGTGAAAACATTTTCAACTTCTTCACAGGGGACAACTAAGTACAAAAAAAAAAAAAATCAGCATAGATTATACAGATGTGCACTTGTAAGGAAAAAGAGTTGTGAATTTCCTACGTGACAAACCCTAAATTCCCAAATAACAATGTTTTTTAGTCTCTACATTTGAGGCTAAAAGACTGCAGACAGGCATATCTGGCTCCTCTCCTGAACATAAAACAGAAGCATAAAGCACTTCCACATACCATCTACTTTAGTGGTGGCACACTCTCAACTACACGACTGAAAATGGATGCTTCGGCACAGAGCTGGTAGGAATAAACATTGTGATAGACCCTTTGGTACAAATACATTAGGAGGCCAGGCAGAAAGGAGGCTAACCCAGATCTTTGACTGATGGATCTAACGAACAGAGAAACACACATATGATCAAGCCCTTACTGCAAAGAGGCTATAAACACCTTACTGCTAAAGTGACTGTGGCCCTCCTGGCAATTTTAACTGGCCTTCATAGATTGAACTCTGTACTACCACCCAGAAGACAACACTTCATAGCACACCACCACTACACCACAGGGTTTAAAAGCTCATTGTTGTTGTAGCATCCTCTTTTGCAATTCAACCCTTGGCTCAAGTGATGACTCTTCACAAGGCACTGCTGAAGTACAGAGAAGACAGACAGCTTTTCTCCTGTACATGAACAGCCAGGACTGATTACTTCTCTTGTCCTCCCTCATTGATTCCCAAAGGTCATCTGTCCTTTTACAGCCCTAATTTGGAATAACCACCTACACATCAAGCTGAGTGGAGAGGTGTGTGCATATTGTTATCTTTTTCATCCATTTTCCACAGTTCAGTTCCACTAAAAACAGTGCCTTTAATAGCAACATTTATCAGTTTGTTTTTAAAGGAACTGTCAATCCTTCTCTTCCTCACTCTACAGGCTGGTATTTATATAATGTTTGCATCAACATGTGATTTCAGTGGGATGACTTCACCTTGCTATTTTTGCTTTGTTAACTAGAAAAAGTAAAATATTACGTAAGAGCCAAGTGTTAAAAAGTAGGTGCCAAATAGATCACCCCAAATAAGATGTATTACAAATTTTATGAAAGCCTGATCTTGATTGTAGGTTCATATACCCTATTTTGCATTTTGACTGCTTACCCAAGTGTTTTAGCACTTCTTCCCTCCTTTTAAAAATATTCTCTGAAATATCAAACACCATGGTTATAAAAACAGAATGGCATTAATGCATTCTAGTTTTATGGTCCAGACAGACTAAGTTGGACATTCTTCCCTCTTACACTATGTGAAAAACCAAAACGGGACGACTTTTTGAAAGTAGACCTGCTTCATTTTACTTTAAATATCTTCAAACTTAGGGACAGATTTACTGTAGCTCAAAAAGCTGCCTGTTAAAGAAAACTAATTCTCAAGCTGGCAGCTGGCAACTAGGAGACTGTTAACTACAACTGATGTTTTTGATATCCCTGGCCTAGTCTGCACAACACAGGTGCACATAATTTTGGATTTTGCAATAAAGTTGGCTAGTTATCATGGTTGATCTTATCCATTAACAGTTTATCCAAAATAAGACCACTGTGTCCATCCTAATATACACAGTGCACTCCTGAATAGGTCTCAAGAATTCCAGCATTTTCTCTTCAACAGGCAGAAGCATTATTGGCACTACACAGCATCAAGCTGTCCTAGTAACACAAAACAACTCCAGGCATCCACATAACACTACCAGCAAATCAATACAATGGAACCACAGAAATTTATCTATTTAATCTTACTGTTTAATTTTAATTCTCCTATCAAAAGCTCAAAGGACAAAAATTGATCCAAGCAGGTTTTTAACTATTTCCTGTTCCATTAGGTTAACTTTCTCATGTACAGGCCAGGTCCCCACCAGGCATGAAGCAGTCCAGCTACACTGAAGCATGCAGATTCCTACACATTTACTCCAGCTACTAATCCGTGTCCTTGCATAAAACAGGCAAAAATGGAACCTGAGTAAACTACAAAAACACGTCCATCTGTTCTACAAGATATCAATCATTCTTTGTCTCCCCTCTGTTTTCCACTTCATTTGTGACGAGTCCTACACCTGGAATCTCCATCTTCTTTTCCACATACAGAATGGTTCAAGTTGGAAGGGATCACTGGAGGTCATCTGGTCCAACCTCTCTACTCAAGCAGGGTCCCTTGGAGAATACCACACTCTACAACCTCTCTGGACAACTGTTCCAGTGTTCAATTACCTTCACAGTAAAAAAGTTCTTCCTCATGTTCAAGTGGAACCTCCTGTATTCCAGTTTCTGCCCACTGCTTCTTGTCCTGTTGTCTGGCACCAAGAAGTGCCTGGCTTCATCCATCCTCTTGACACCCTCCTTTCAAGTACTTATGTAAATTGATAAGATCCCTTCTCACTCATATCTTCTCCAGGATAAACAGTCCCAGCTTGCTCACCCTTCCTCATAAGCAAGATGCTTCCTTCTCCTCTGCTGGACTCGCTCCAGGAGCTCCACATCTTTCTTAAACTGGGGAGCCCAGAACTGGACACAGCACTGGAGATGTGGCCTCACCAGGGCTGAGTAGAGGGCCTTGACCTGCTGGCAATGCTCCTCCTAACACATCCAAGGATACCCTTGGTCTTCTCAGCCACAAGGGCACACTGCTGACTCACAGACAGCTCCTTGTCCATCAGCACCCCCAGATCCTCTTTGCAGAGCTGCTTTCCAGCAGGTCATATCCCAACCTGTACTGGTACATGGGAGGTTATTTCTCTCCAGATGCAGGCCCCTACATTTTGCTGAATTTCAAAAGGTTCTGCTCTCCCCATCCCTTTGAACTCCAACAAACTGAGATCTTTCTGAAGAACTGCACAGCATTCTGGGGCCATTCCCAGCTTTGTGCCATCAGTGAACTTGCTAAGGAGGCACTCTGTTCTTTCCTCAAAGTTATTGATGAATAAGTTAAACAACACTGGGCCCAATATTGATGCTTGCAGGACACAGCTAGAGGCTTCCAACCAGACTGTATGCCACTGATGACAACCCTCTGGGGTCTGCAGTTCAGCCAGTTCTAACCATTTCACTGTCCATGTGTCCAGGCTGCTTTTGGAGCTCACCTCCTGTGAGGGTATCATGGGAGACAGTGCCAAAAGCCTTGCCGAAGTCCAGGCAGTCAACATCTACTACTCTTCCCTCATCTATCTAGCCTGTTGTCCACCCATAGAAGCCATTCTGGTTGGTTAAGCATGACTTCCCCATCCATGCTGACTACTCCTGATCACCTTATCTTCCTTTGCTGCTTCTTTAATACCCATATACCATTTCAACTCCGGAGTTCCCAAATTTATTCAAAGCATGCATAAAAACATTCCTAAATTTGCCAAGTGATTGAAAGTAACATTTTAGATTTTACTGACTAACTGCCAAGGAGGAACACTCTTATTCATAGTCAAGTAAGAATACAAGTTCAAAGACAAAAAACATGGATTTAGCAAGCAGATTTCAAAATTTCTCCTGTCCAGTGAAAATAGTAGGTAGAGGAGAAAAATTATCAGTCAGGAAGAGACTTGTGTTTCCAGTACATTAGTCAAAAGTTGCAATCATCTCCTGTGTCCCAGGAGAAAGGCTGAAAACCCCATTACAATTTCCACCAGTAACTTAAATAGGTTCACTCTACACAGTGATTTGTGACCTAAACCAAGCTCTGTACCAGCAGACTTTCCAAATTAACCATTATAAATCTAAAGGGAAGTCTTTGGAACACTCCTACACTGTTTTATTTTGTAATTAAATCAAACAAGTTCCTAGAAATCTACCAGTTAACACAGAACTTAAATGTATTCCAAGCCACAGATCTCAAATATACCAATTTAACAATTACTGCATAAATGAGCCTTGGCAAACTGTCAAGATCAACAAGGATTTGTCCTTCATCCCAGCAAGATCCAGGTAGGACCACTTGGCTGTCTATTTCATGCACGTATTTTACGCATAGTTACACCATCTGGAATATTTTCTAGAATCTCATCAGTGAGGCCCCACTTGTCATTTTAAGCTACTCCTGACTTTTAACCCTTTGCGATGTGTTTGGAGGGTCTGGAGGGACTTCAGATAATTTAGCACTGAAGGAATTTAATTCAAAAGCACGTAAAGAAGCTAGCAGGGAACAAGGGCTGAATAAGTGTTATAGTTCTCAAAGGACTGGCAAGACTTCATCTTTAAAGGTCCTTAGTTTCTCGAGAGAGAGCAGACTGTTGAGCTGAATCAAAAAGGTTCTGTTCTCACTATGGAAACCATTCTGTTTTCCTTGGCACAAGCACAGTTCAAGTCATTGGCATATGATATTGGAAGCCTATGGTAATCTGGGGGGCAGAACTATGCCTTGCTGTCCACAATATACTTTTTCTTTCACTTATTCCAGTTGCCTGTTGCTTTTCTCTCTTCAGAGAGGGAATAACAAGTTATAATTGATCATTTCATAAGCAATAAATTCTTGGATATCTATCACAACTCTGAGTGAGCTCAATGGCCCACGGGATCCCTCATAGTTCTATGGGAGTTTTCCTGTAGAGTACCTCTGTCATGCAGGAGGAATGAAGGCTGTTCAGGGTAAATCTGGCGTCCTACCACAGTAGAAGGTAGAAGGTCTTTAGCATATGGATGTACTACATTTCAGATCTCACATTTTAAGCAACTGAACAGTGCCACTTGATATGCCAATATCAGCCACAGAGTTGTTTATCTAGGCCACTCTGCTCAAGGGATAAAAGCAAAAACAGGACTCCCACTGTACAGCTTCTTAATGCGATACACAAAAACACATGTGCAAGAACAGTCCAACTGCTTCTTGTGCCTTCGGAAGAAAACACCTGGGTTTCCAGTACTCAGAAAGCAGCCTAATTCAAAGGCCTTTATCTATGCTCTGTGAGAGGTTGCCATAAACCAATCCAGCAGTGGTGACAAAAAACCCCAAACATACAAGTAAGCTCTTTTCCAACTAGAAGCTGTTTGAAAGAGAGCAATATTTGAGGTCATACTCATAATCCACCTGAAGTCTATCAATACATTGAAAAGGGATTTCCATTTTAGATCAATTCTAAAAAAGATACATTTTTATAACAGTAAAAACACCTTCATAAACAAAAGCCAGGCTTAAATGTATGCCTATTTATCATTTCCCATGGATTTTAATGAGTTTCTCCTGTCACTTTAACTAATTCCTAAAGACATCTGTGCCATTTGCCTTCTGAGTCAACTGTGCTCTCAGAAAATGACTCCGCTTGATTTTTCACTTCACTGCAGAAGCAAATCATTTGTATGTCAAGATACCAATATTCCTTTAAAAAGTTTCAATTTCATCTTTAGACTGGGCTGAAGAGCTGAGTTGAGGGACAGTCTTTCCACTTCTAAGTAGATGTGTAACAGCAAACAGGCAAAAAAAGCCATATAAAGCCTTGCATGCACTGTCATCTTAATTAGCCCAGCAGAGAAAGGCTATATATGTCTGAAAAAAGATTAGCATCTAATGTGCATCACACGTTCTTCCCCACATCACATTCCTATCAGTTCAAGGTATCTTAGTTCCTCATCAGCACAGGTAGCAAGGAAGAAGTCTGCCTTCAGAATTTGATTTTGCACTTCCTTGCAGCCAGTTGCTTCTGTCTGTAGATAGCGACTTCAGCCCTTTTTCAGTGATGTGTGTGGCTCCTCTGCCTTCTTTCATTGATAATTCAGTCAATCTCACTCCATTGCCTGAACTAACTCAGATACTCACATGAATGTACAATTTCAAATCAGATCACTCACACAGCATGGTAGTAAACTTAAGGGTCTAAGAATTCACTTTCTTACAAGGTAAGGCTCCCAATCCTCCTCTCAGAGGCATTTGAAATCCACCTACCTTTACAGCGGCCACGATGTGTCACGCTCAGACTTGACTCACGGCATTTGGCTCTCTGGTAGTCGCACATTGACTCGTATGTTCTGCCGTCAGAGGCACAGAGAGGTTTGGACTGGGACCTGGAGCAATGCAGGTTACACTGAGGGTCTCTGTCACGGTCGCTTATTAAAAACTGAAGGAAGTGAAAAAAGGAGGGATTAAAAAACAGTGGTTTGGTTTGGTTTCCCAAAACAGAGCATGGTCTAGTTTTGTAACAACAATAACATTACAGTCTATAATGCATTTTAAGTGCCCTACCAAAGCTGACTTTGCCTGAAGGAAACTTTAAATCAAACATGTACATCTTTAAAAAAATTAAGGGTCTTTGCCATTCCATTTTCTTTAATAAAACGGAAACATTAGTCACTCTGCCTCACCTCTAAAAACCTAAGATGTGCAAAGCCAAACACAACCCACACAGGAAGGGCAATACTGAGTCATAACAGTCCAGCTTGCCCAGTGCTCTGTCACAAACAGTATCTGGTACTAGACAATTTTAGAGACAAAAGAAACTCATCACCAAGGACCAAGATTGGTCTTGCTGGTTGAACTACACATGTGGCCAGCTTTATATCACCAGTTACTTGTTTTTTAAAGCACTGCTGATATCATCTGTGGATACCAGCTGCAAGAACATACCTGCATGCTCCCAAAGCCACTCTTTGTTCCTTCCTTATGACATCCAGTGCAGCTGACAATTGCATTCCACAATCTAATTGCACACTACATGAAAACCTATTTCCTTTCAAAAGTTTGAATTTGTCATCTTTCTGAATACCTCTTTTTCCTGAGCATTTTACTAGGATGCATTTTGTATATCGTGTTTTGCATAACATTTTGTATAAATGTGGCACTCCTTGTCAGTCTCCTAATTTGAACAGCCCCAATCTCCCAATTTCTCACCCAGACCTCTTCCTCCATATCATGATCACTACTGTTTCCTTTCCCTGAAGACAGCTTGGCTTCTGCCTTATTTCTGGCAATGGGGAAACTCACAATGTGCATGAATGTGTCCACATTTTCCATCTGCCTGCTCCCTGCAAATCCCAGCACCCCAACTGCTGTACCCTCAGCTCTACCCTGAACTGCCTATAGGGACAACCCAGGTGTCTATCCCAAGTTTGCAGAGTCTTCCTGAGGATCCCAAGTGGCACTCTTCTTTCCATTTTCTTTTTTTTTCTCCAAATATGCCTCTTTTGTTTCTTTGGAATTTTACCTTCAAGAGAAGAACTGCCAGTGACGAACAATTCAAACATTCGACCACCTGCAGTGACCACCCAGGTACTGTAAGAGACTGGACTATTGCTGCTGATGGCTCAATCAGCAGTGTGCTTTGCAAACCATGTGCAGAGTGGCCACCCCGGTCAGGAGCTGAAGCCTTAGACACCAGACATCTCAGGCTACAAGCTGGGTAGTAAACAAGATAAGGAAATAGACAAACTCTGCAAGGTGAGGTAGTGTTTCTTTTTCTTGTTGAGCCATAATGGGCCACAATGGACTAAGCTGCACTGAAGTTAGAGACAACCACAACATCTTTGAAGGTGTCAAAGACTCCCATGTCTCACAGTATTACATCACCCAGTGTAAAACTCCCCACCTCAGGAGATCTATTGGAGGCATTCCCACTTGAATCCAAATGTATATAATACTGAGTTTCGGGGCTTCCTTCAGTCACTCAGGGCTTCCATACCGCTTCGATCCCGACTCAGATCACCAAAAGGACTATGAACAATGAACTTTGAAATTGCAACAACCAAATCTCATCGCTGGATACAACGCATGTCTTGCGGGTACTTCCAATCACCTGGGGAGTCCAGAGCCCTGCTCCAACTGCCTGTACCAGCACCACAGCCTCACTCCAGCTCCATGCCAGCATCAAATCCCAGCTATTTGACGTTTCCTGCCTATGCTGACTCTCCAACCATTCCTGCCAGGTTTTCCAGGTGTAGGGGAGACTGAACCACATAGAAGGGTGGCCATCAAGTCTCTGTCCTGTGGCCATGCATGGTTTTTCCAGGCAGGGACGCTAGCCACTGTCTCCATGTGGCCCAGCGGGCAAGGCTTAGGAAGTTTCTCATCAGGTGGTATAATCCAGTTTTATCAGTACTATTATTAGCATTCTTCTTGGTAAAAAGTTGTTTGGACTCACTCGGAATTGGAGAAACCAGAGATATTGAATCCCAGGGTGGATACTTCTGAGGTCTCCAACTCTCTGAATTGTCTGAAACCGATACAAGGCCCTTTTCACTTCCCATGCTACTCCTCTTAGTCAGACCTTTAACTATTATCCAAATACCTGCTCACAGGAAGATTTCAGGGGACTCCTGAAAGAAGTTCCATGAGGATTAACCAAAGAAAAGGGAAGTTAAACCTGCCTTGTACTTCTCCTTTTCCAGCTCCCACTTCTAAAGCCTTTCACAAGCCTGGGGGCACCAGAGCTGCTAATACACTGATATCCCAGCTACAAGCACAGCAGTCCAGAGCTGGCTGGCAAGTGGGCATTGACTGACAACCTGCCTGAATGCACAAAGCCACAGCTCTCCAAGTGTGTTGATAGCTGGATGCCTTACAGGGAAGTGTGAGTCATAGCCATAATCACCTTGGTGTTACAGTTTCCTACAAAGCTGTCTACTCTACGGTTGGAGGTTAAAGCTGTTGAAAAAACATTGCCTGAAGCCTAGTAGGGGTTGGTTTTTAACCACTCTGAGAACACGCATCTCTGAAATTTCGTTGTTGGTTTGTTGAGGTTTTTTACATTAAAAAAGTTCTTCCCCCCCTTTATCCCCCCAGTTAAATGAAAAACAATTGAGAAGTTTCATACTGCTTGCACTTTTGAAGATGATGCATTACTAAACATCCTATTTAAATGTCAGAGGTGGGAAAAGTAAGCAAGGTTTACATTGGTTTTACTTTCTGTGGGGCAAGCCTTTTTCAAAATCTCATTTGTCCGACTTGCCAAAATTTGTACCAACATGGTGTTTCCAAAATGTTTTTGTTCCTTTTCTGTAACACTTTCTATAACCTGGCAACACCTGTTCCAAATGGGAAATTGGGAAATCTAAACCTGAAGGCAATTTTATGTGGTTTATAGAGACCTAGACTAGACTATAAAAACACTGTAAAGATGGACCAGACTTTTTTTTATTTTCTGGGGCTGGACTACACAAGTTAGCTTGGAATTGCTCTGGCTACAGTAATGTCTTTCTGTAGTCCTCAAAATGCAAAGGTCACCAGTGACTGTAAACATACAGCAAAAAGCAGCAGCCTGAAGATGCTGCAGAGTGTTCTCCCAGTGTGTGACGTCAGAATCCTTGAAAGACTCACAAGGCTTTTCAGCTGTCTGTATGAATAAACAGACTCTAAAAGCAGAGCTGCCTGATAGGATCATATGGTGCACATACAGCAACCAGATATTCAACACAGAAGTCATTCCAGTTTAGAAGGAACACACACATCTCCCATTCATCACAACTGAGGTCTTGAGCTACTGGCACAAAACTTCTCACAAATTCCTTGTGTCAGAAGCTGAATTCCACAGATCTGAGTTATCCAGCGGTGAAAGGAAAAAGCTAGAACACTTTTTCTCAGCATCAAACCATATTACCATTTTATTTAAAGTCATCTCATATCATGAAAACTCACTTAAGCCTTCTGCAGCCTGTACCAAACACTTAATATATAGAGGTGCCTCGTGCACCAGGAACACTCCTTCCAGAAAAGGCATCTCTGAAGAACAGAGGATTGTTCTCAGGGCCAACAAGGCTGTAGAAGAGCTTTCCTCAGGTGCCTCCTCGCAGACAGAGACATAGCTCGATGTTGATTAATTATGGGGGCCTGAGGAAACATGCAGAGCACCCCAATGCAGTCTATGAAGTTCTTGCCTGCCCAAATTGAGCCAAGAACCATGTTATTACAGAAAAAAAACAAAAAAAAAGAAAAAAATCAAAGCCTTTTTAGTATTTGTAATTTGGATTACAGTAGGGAGCCCACACAACATGTTAGGTGCTTTCCAGACACTGAAGATGCCACACCTGCGTTGCCAAAAAAGTTTATGGTTTACGTAGTTGCACAAGATGGTGCTTGTTTTGTTCAGGTAGATTGTAACTGTGTAAGCCTGCATTAATTTCAAGAAGGATCTAGGAGCACGCCTGTCTGATCGGGGTTCTTCTCACGCAAGCAAATACCGCTGCCAGAAAGGCCAGTAATATCTCCAAGAGATCCAAAGGGCTTCAAAAACCTCACTCTTACAGTAGGACACATGCTCCACTGCAGCTCACAGCCTGTCTTTGCTCAGCAGCCTTGCCACCTTTAGGAGA
Organism: Serilophus lunatus; assembly: GCA_013399895.1. Classification (NCBI taxonomy): domain Eukaryota; kingdom Metazoa; phylum Chordata; class Aves; order Passeriformes; family Eurylaimidae; genus Serilophus; species Serilophus lunatus. Next base: position 1,351,878 of record VXBA01002392.1, on the reverse strand, counting down.
GTAAAATGGTGCTTCTTTGTCCCATTTCTAGCTGGTAAGCATTCATGCTACAGAAGTGATCAGTACAGACCATGCAGAGACTAGCTGTTTTGAGTGTACATCCCCTTCCATCCAGCACAGAAAGTCCTCCTTCTAGCATTTTGCCTGAGACCATGACACTTGCACTCCTTTGTAAGCAACCTCAGCTACATGAAGAAAAACGATGGATGAATGCCAGAATGTGTCTGCCATAGGGAGAACACTTGGATCTAAATTTTAACAGTAGGACTACAATCTGCACATTTCTTCTTCCTAGTTCTTTATTCCTACTTTAAGAAAGCAGTGCCTGCTTGCTCAAGAGCACAGCCACGCTCCAGAACAGCACCTTGGTCACTGCAGCTGGCACTGCTGTGCTAAGCTGAGGGCTGTGAGACCTGGCTACCCACCGTCCCCAGACACAGCTGAGGAGGCAGGAACGTGATTCCCTCTGGGCCCGTCGGGGGAAGAGTGGCAAGGCAAGGTGTTTGTAACACCAAATGTCTTATGATGACCTTTGAAGCTCAAATCAAAGCTTGATTCCTAACAGCTTCAGGACACACACACAAACAGGCTTTGCAAACAACAGAATCACCACTCACAGAGCAGTGCTTGGTGCTCTACACGCAGACACACAATGCAAGCAGACCTGTGATTGAGGGAAAGAGTAACCCTGACATGTGCAGCCCCAGCAGGTTTACAAGCTTAATCTAAAAAGAAAGGTAATTATCTTAGCTCTGAAATTTCTCAAAGCTTCTTCTTGATATCTGCGTTCCCATTCATTTCAGAACAGACTACATCCAAAGCAAATGGGATTGGAGATGGCTTATCAGTTCTTTATCCCCCGTGAGAAAAAAGCTATTAAAAGTAGAACAAAAAGTTTAAAAAAAAAAAAACCCAGGCAAACAAACTACCACGGAAAGAACACAACCCACAAAAGAAAAGCCTCACAAATACTGCCCCTCAACAAAAACCTAGAAAGAACAATCTGTTTTACAGGAAGAAGTAAAAACTGACCAAATTGCAAAAAGGAACCCATGAATGTAGACTCAATTCTAGAATAAGCATAAGTAACACTAGTATTAAACAACAATATTTGTATTTTTATAGCATTTGTTTACACTAAGAGAGTCTGCACCAGTCAGTTTGAGTCCCTGCCCTAAAGAGCTTCCAGTTCAGTGCAGCTCTCAGAGCATCTTTTTAATGTCAAATGTTCTATCTGTATAAAGACAAACCTCCTCCTCCTTTAGCAAATACATTTACACAGGTGCTTGCAGAAATCACTTTCCAAACTGCTTTCTGCTTCTTCAGACTTGAAAAGAAAACGGAAAGATAAGAGGTCAGAATGAAGTTAACTTTGCCAACAAAGCATATCTGTTCTTTTTCTCCACACCTCAACACCACTGCTGACAAACAACAAACACTGATTAAAGGGTTTTTAATGCCTGTGAAGGAAAGCAGACTCCCTGCAGCTGCACAGCAGCTGGGAACACTTGTGTTATTTAGCAGAGAAAGGTCTGACCCCACAAGTGAAAATGAGCTTGGTGGTCACTCGTTCTATTCACCATCTGGGTAGATTATAAGCACAAACAGAACAGCACAGCCCTTTGTGATGGAGGTAACAAGAAATGGCCAAGGCATTGTAGTACCACAGTAACATGCTTTAGCAAGGCTTCAGGGAAAAAAGGGAGCATGGGACACAAATGACATGAATGTGAGAAAGCAGAAGCCTATTGAGAAACAAGTCTAAAAGACAAGAGTTCACCACAGATCAAAACAGGTGCTTCTGCTATTTAGCAGCTTCACTTCCGATTAGTAGTGCCTAAAAAAACGAGATAGAACAGAACATGCAATATCTCACTCCTGTTTCAGCACATGTCAAATTTGAAGACCCCTAGAACACATCTTGGGAAAAAGTGATTGATCTAGATATAATTACATGGCACAGATCACCCACTCATTTGTCTAAGCACCTAGACTGGCCTAACTTAAGTACAAATGAGCGAGTCCTTCTCAGGGAAAATTCCCCAGGAACACCATACCATTTTATGCCTTAAGAGAGACTATAAACTTCTGGAAATTTTTGTTGCTATTGGAAAGAGTCATTTCACACTTTTATGCCTTGGTTTCAGGCTCCAAACTGATGCAACCAGCCATTCTGAAGGCAGAGCTGCAGCCAAGTCCCAGTTTTAATCATGGCTAGACTCTCAGCACCATGGCAGGTTGCCCAGAGGGCACAAGGACTTCAACTTTAACCACTGGCTTTGGACTTCAGCCAAGTTTCCTGCCATAGAACCATAAGCCTAGCAGGCCTCACAGGGGTCAAAGACCCTGTTCTGAGCCAGAGATGCAAAATGCCTGGCTTCTAGGAATACAAAGAAGAAAATCTGAAAGCCTTAAAAATTTTGTCAAAGAAAGGACTGTCAGGGCTTGCAGTCTCACATGTGCAGAAGAGTATCAACCAGCCAAAGCCACCACAACTCCCAACAGCTGATCAGGCCATCCTGCCTCTGTCCTGAAAGTGTCCATGAAGCCTCAGATCCTATCAAGTGAAAAAAGGCTTTTCAAGTGAGCTCCCTGGTAAGCCCGTCATGTGGTTTGGGGCAGGGGGAAGAATAGATTGATTTCTTTTACACATTAATATACTCTTTTTTGGAAATCCTCATAAGTTCATATTTCACTGGCATCTGGATTACTTTGGTTTAAGAATATGGCTTTAAGACAAAGTTTCTCAAAGTCCTGCATCTTAAAAACTTCCAGTCCTTGTGTGGAGTTTTCTAGCATTCTAGTTTTATACTGAAACTTAGGGCTTTCCCAACATATTTTAGATAGGCACAGCACTTTCCCCAGGCAGAAAGTACTTACAAGAAAGATACTGTAATACTTTTATTTTGTCAGTCCCTCCTGCAAAATGAGGAATCTAGCCGAAGTTAAAGCACCCCTTACGTTTCAACCCCAGGTCCCCAGCTGTGCAAATAAGAATGGGTTTGAAGTACACAGCCTTTGCTGGAGGATGGTGAAGGCTGGGCAACCATACGGGATCTCACTGCAAAGCCAGCAACTCTAGATTTATTTGCAAGAGTTGAATTCAAGACAGTTTTCTGCTCTTTTAGGCTATAAAACTCATTTTTCTACAGTGATTCTCCTTCCCCCACACCTCCCTCAATCTTTGTTTTATGTAAACCACTACAATGAAGGACAGCACTTAAGGATTGTGCTTCATCTGTTAGATGACTTCTAGCTAGGAAATAATACTTTGGTTTTCTTCACAAACTGATCCCCAAACATGATGCAGCAGCTGTGCTCTGCTTTTAGAAGATATGCTACTAGACCTAGAAAAGCTGCCTAACAGAATATTTGAAGTGGCCACCAAGGGCTTGAGGAAACCCTTAGAACTGGGCCTCATCCCAGAGCAGCTCTCTGCGCTTTTTGTTGTTGTGAGTTTATTTTTCATAGGAAAAAAAGTCATTGCAGTCAGGGAATGAAATTTTAAAATTTTATCTTTCTGCTTTTGAGGTGCAAGTTTATGCAAATGCTTAACTACAGTTGACTTGTGGGAACTAATAAGCCAGAGACACAAAGGATAAGAAGTTCATCTCAGATTTTAAAAATCCTGCTTTCCATACTACTTTTATCCATGTCTGTAACACCTTTATAAAATGTAACTTAAATTTTATGAATCTCAAATTGTACCACAGGTCAGTATACTAACAATCAGAACAGAGAAGGTAACCAAAACCCAAGCACATGATGGAAATTTCATCTTAAGACTCTCATTTCTAGCACACAACTTTTAAGCCTTTCTAGTAATTTTGATGGTATTCAGGTAGAGACTGATTTAATTCCTTTGAAAGAATTACTTCAGCTTCTGTCAAAGCTCACTCTCCTACTCAGATTATTCATGCAGCCAAGGTGGCATGAGATTAAACTTAATTTGTCCAACATATTGACAAGAGAAGCTATGCTTGATTTGTACTATTCCTTCTCTTTACCCTTGCTACTATACATTTTGAACAAGATAGAAAATCCAAATGTTTGAGCAATCAGGCAATGAACTTCTCCCCAAGCAAACAACAGCAAAACTTTCAGTGATATAAAAGGTAGACTCTTGACTTTGGTAAATTGTAATGTTTAATAGCATGATCTGCTTTAAGGAATCCTGTGCTTATTCAGCATAACTCAAAAACCAAACTAAAAACATCCTCCTGTATAATTTACACCAAGTTAATCTCCAAATAACCCTAACTCCTACTTCAGTTTGTTATAATGATAATTGAGGCTGTGGGTCTCCCCAAGCAAAGGCAGCAGGATCATAACTTCATGCTGTCACGTGGCAAGAAGCCAGCTATTCCATTGTAAAGGGATATGTTTTACTCAAAAGAAGCTTTCAGAACAGCAGTATTGAAATAACACCAGGTGTATGCTTCTACAAAGGACAGTATCTCAAACAAGATTTCCAGGAATTGTGATCCCTACACTTACACAAATGTTACCATACTAAATGCTGTAAACCACTGCACAGACTCTTGGCTCTTAACCCCCATTCTCTTGGATCATGGAAGAGACTGAGTTACGTATTGTTGCCCTCCACAAACCACTAAAAGTCTGTTCCAGGATCTATAGAGTTCTGTGCAGACATAGGAAGCCTAGTCACTTACAGAAAGTGGCTCTGATCCAACGCTTTCTTGACCTTATTTTCCACTTTGTACAAATTCAGTAGGACTGGCTATGCAATCAGCCTAGGAAACCTTCTTCCCCATTTACATGAGCTTGGAATACTGCAGACAGAATGGGCAAGATGTGGGGCCATCAGGTCTGAGCTCTTGAACCATTAGAAGATGGAAGTTTACCTAATTAGATCTGGCTGTGTAATCTACAGTGATCACAGAATTATAGAATGACTTGAGTTGAAAGGGACCTTAAAGATCACCTAGTTCCCCCACTCTGTCATGGGCAGGGACACCTTTTGCTAGACCAAGGCATCCACAATTTCCCTGGGCAACCTGTTCCAGTGCCTCACCAACCCCAGAGTAAAGAATTTATTTCTAATAATCTATACTTACTCTCAGTTTGAACCCATTCCCCCTTGTCCTGTCACTATATCATCTTGCAAATAGTCTCTCTCCATCTTTCTTGTAGGTTCCCGTCCACCTATACTTAGTTTCCACTCCAGCTATATTTAGTTTCTTCCTAGTAATTCCACCAGAACCTTCCTGCAGCCTGTCTTGAATTTGTCTCAAAATTTCTACTAATGCAAGTTTGCCAACATTAAACTAATACTGTTCACTATGCTGTAATGAATAGCACAACATTTCCTTGTTCCAAAAGGCAGAAGAGCCTTGATATATGATTTTCACATGAGTCTTGATATATGATTTTCACATGAGTCTTTGCCATGTACTGTGAGGATATACAAATTGCAAGCACATCTGATGATGGTTACCAAGCTTTGCTGCAGCATTTTTAAATTAATTATCTGTTTGATAAAGTACAAATTCTGCTGATTTCCCATAAGTAGCCTGACAGCTATAAAGGGCTTCCTTTTAAATCCAAATTCCCCTAAAATTTGTCATCACCTGACACAAATCCAAATTCCTTCTCTTAAGCACCTTCTCATGCTGTCTCTTTCAGGAACTCTGAGTGCTTTACTTCCACAGCATTATTGCTGAAGAGCCCCTACTTTAAGTGGAGTTTCCAAGTCAGTTGATAAGCTTTCTTAACATCTCAAACTGGCAAGATAAAAACCACATCATCTTCCCCATCACCGGTTCTTCCCAATAAGACAAAACTTCCTATACATGTCAGAGACTGTCCACTGCAAAAAGTGGATATTAAGTCTTACCAAAGACAGCTTAGCTTTTTAACTTGAGCACTGTCTCCTAGTTAAGTACCATTCCTTTTAGCATGCACACAAGGAACACTATGTCAGCACACACAGCAAGACATACAACTGAGCTTACCTCAAGCCAGATACCCTTTCCCCACTTTCTAGTCTACACGACAGTGTCTCCCCTCAGCCACAGCCATATATATTAGACATTATTACTGTAAGCACAGCAGGTGTATGGAGAGGACTACCACCTCTGGAACTGCTCTGTTCTGTTGGGAGAGTATCTCATAAGGAGACATGATTGAACATAGTTTACACAGTTTGGCAATCACATCTTCAGAGTTGAGCTCCAATGGAAACAAAACTGTACAAAGGCACTTCTTACATCACAAATGTTTTGTCCCTTTACATCTTCCAGGATGGAGAATATCATCCATTATAACTCTATAGCTCTGCAAGTTTCAGGCCTTAATTCCTCTAAAATGCTGAAAGAGGCACAGAAATTGAAGCTGGCACCCAGCCTTCATTAGGGTTGGTGTTTCTGCTGCCAACAGCAGAACCAAGAAGTAGATACTAGAAATAGCTGAACTTATTAGTTCAAAACTCAGCAAAGGCTGGGTGCCTACCAGTAAATGCACACTAAATGAATGCAAAGCCTGAAATTCCATTGTGCAGGAGGGATGTTAGAAAGGGTAGTACTGAGAAAGCTCAATGGTTCACTTTCCTTAACTATATTCTTACCTCTAGATGCTCTAAAGACAATAATTAACTGAAGATAACTCTCAGAGGAAGATGGCTGCATCAGGAGCTTCTCATTTCATTTGGCTTTACATGTACTATCACAAGTACCTCAGTGTCAAAGCTTCTGAAGCACTATTACTACTTCTGTCTGGGGACATAACTTCCTTGCCCTTCTCGATGATATTAGGAAAAACTCTCAGTTAACACATCCTCTGTGATAGGCGATATCTCTGAACTTCTAATATACAGATTAAGAGGCAACAATAAAGACAAGTGCTCATTACCAGAAGAGTATTAACTCTTCATTTAATAGCTATGAGGTACCTTTTACTCCCCCTAGGAATCACTGCAGTAGTGAAGTCTGCCTACCAATAAATGCAGTTATTTGACATTAAGATCACAAGCATCTGATCTGCAGACAGGTAGATTCCAAGACTCGACTTTATGCAAGTTAGATGATAACATTTAAAAACACCATTTAAAAATCTTAACTCTTGAATTAGCAGGCCAGCAGAGACTCTTCTGAATAACCCTCCAGTAGGGTGCTGTTGTCAGAACCAACCAATTCAGTCCTGCTAACCAAGAAAAAACTGTGCCAGCCAGGAATTTAGACCAAGAAGGAAAGAATATATAAAGCAGAAGTGAAATTCCTGTCAAAAGTCAGAAAAAATAAACTTTTCATATCAACTCCCTAAAGGAAAGATTCACTGTTTCATTACTTTGTTCTGTAGCTCTGCTTGCATTATATTTTACAGTGTTTAACAATAATTCTCATCCTTCGCTTACATTCACACCAAATGCTTCCCTTAGTTTTGTATGGGTAGCCTTCCAGAGTTTAGTCCTCTGTATAAACTAGGTGCTGAACAATGCTTTCTTAAGACAGTCAGTGCTGTCTTGGGACAGCACAGGCAGAAACAGAGAAGCTTTGCCCATTACCAAAGTCTTTCTGGATCCCAGCCTGAAGAAGCTGCTGTGCATGGAAGGCTCAGGATAGAAACTTCAATTCCGCTGGTATGAAACCAACATTTTGCTTCCTGCTCCCACCTCAAAAAATAGTCAATACGACTGTCTAAATACATGACAAAAACAATTCCAAACAGATAAGATGCATGCATTGGTTGCTTTATGAGTTAGAAGAGCTAAAGAGAGACAGTTCTAAGATAAAAAAACATGTGATAAGAACAAAGGATCCTTGTTAGTGACACCATAGTTAGCTCTAATGCCATCATCTGCTGTCAGTGACAGACAACATTCAGAAGAGTAAATATACTTTCCAATTTCTGCAGACAGGATTTGTTTACAGCAGCTACTTGTGTCTTTCTTCAAATTTGTAGCAGTAACCAAGCTCCTGATTTCTGAACTTGGACGAAAAAATCCAAAACCAAGTCAAGCATCTCTACACAACAAACTAGGCAACACCACTTCAAATGAGCAAGTTGTTAGCGTGCAAGGTTTTCTAGCCTATTGAAGTACAGTTCACATGCCTTCCAATAGTTTGGGAGTAAGATGTTGCATTTTATCACTACTGCTGAACAATCCAGCAATATTACTACACGCTAGCATGAAAACATGTTTCAGTATGAAAACCTGTTTGCACAGGTAAGACATTTTCCATACTGAAGTGACAGATGTGGTTTGTACGATGTTCCCAGCAGAACTCCTCCTGCTGAGATCTTCAAGGAAACAGAACAGAATCATTTAGTTTGGAAAAGACCTCTACAATAGAGTCCAACTGTTAGCCCAGTACTGCCGAGTCTACCACTAAACCACATCCCTAAGTGCCACATCTACACATCTTCTAAATGCCTCCAGGGATGGTGACTCAACCACTTCCCTGGGCAGCCTGTTCCAATACTTGACAACCCTTTTGGTGATGAAATTTTTCCCAATATCCTAACCTCCCCAGTGCAACTACAGGCCATTTCCTTTTATCCTATCTCTTGCAACCTGGGAGAAGAGGCTGACTCCCACCTCACTTACAACTGCCTCTCAAGTAGTTGTAGAGAGCAATAAAGTCTCATCCAAGCCTCACCTGCTCCAGGCTAAACAACCCCAGCTCCTTCAGCCACTTCTCATAACACTTGTGCTCTAGACCCTGCCTCAGCTCTAGACCACTCCCCAGCTTCACTGCCCTTCTCTGGATGCACTCCAGCCCTTCAGTGTCTTTCCTGTAGTGATGGAGAAATCTCTAAAACGTCAGGTTCCTGCTATGAAGTCTGCAGTTTTTAATATGTAGAATGGGAGGCAAGGATGGGTGTATCTTCAAAAGAAGAAACATTTGTAGGTGTATCTTACTGCTGTCCCAGATTGGTATGAGTTTCCCAGCAAGATATGAAATCCCTTTCCCATAAAAGCACTTTCCTTCCTCCCCACTATGTTACATACACATTTAATCCCCACATGCAAGCAGAAAGGTGTTAATGACTGATTTTCATACAGGCTGTTCACTCTCTCTTACATTAACAGCTTTTTCACAACATTTTGTACTAGAGAACTGTTTGGTTTAGGGTTTATTTTCAACTTGCAGAAAGGCGATTCCAGCTACAGTGAACTATTTTTCACTGTCAGGGAGGAGCTGCAGAATACTCATGCTGCTTCCTTGTTGCTTGAAGCAGACAAGCTTTCATTATTTTCCATGGAAATAAGCTTCAGACCATTCCCAGTTCTACAGTATTTCACCTTAAACACAAGTGAAGTTAACTTTCATTGTCACAAAGACCCCTGCAGTAAACAATTATGGTATCTTTGGGTATCTGGGATACCTTTTTTTTTGTATCTTCATACACAAGTTGTTCTGTCCTGGGCTGACTGCTTTCCACACAAGTAGCCATCTGTAGTTCAAATACACACAGCGCTCACCAGATTAGCTTTCTTCCAATTGCACTCACAATTCTGGAAGTGCTCAGACAACGTTGTGCTGCAATTTCTATGTGTCTTTTCAGTGGAAGTTAAAAAAATTCCTAATATACAGATCAGTCTATTTTTGCAGTCTGCCTCCCTGAAAGGAGCAGGGTATCAGTCTTAATATAAGCAAATACAAGACCTTTGCACAATAAATCTTTGACACAGATAATTGGCAAGACTGTTGCAGTCTCTCATCTTCCTTTTCAGGGCATGTTATTGAGAAAGCTATGGCAAAACATCTGTGGTTTTATCTAGATTCCTCAGATTTTCTGGATCTCTTTCCATCTAGTCTAAGACCTGGCTCAGGACAAACACATACTCAGGCTCACTGGTCAGACTTCTGACAGTGGACAAAGACTAAACTAACATCTTTAGCTGACAGACTTAATCCTTCCACATACAGCTCTGTGACTGATTCAGACTATGAAAAGTAGTACTCATATCATACATCACCGCATCTGAAAGAGCACAGTGAGATTCTTCACAGGGTTAAGCAGTTTTCTTTCTTCATGCCTTCTGCAGCTTAAGAGGCTACTGAGCCTGATCTCATCTGAAGAAATTTGCTTTTCTGACCCAAATAATTGAAGTTCCTCTTCTCACTGGAGGATATTGCCCACTTTAATAGCAGCCTGGACTATGGCCAGTAAGAAAGTGATCCCAGGAAGAAATGATACCAGTAAAAAGGATAAGAAGCAGGGGGACTTCCTTTATCATTGAATAGCACAACTGAAGGACAGGCTGCTTACTGCTCATGTGATACAGCTTGAGGGAATAGCAGCCAAGCTAATCCATTGGCAGGGAACAAGAAAGATGAAGATGAGCAATCATGCCTCCCCATCCACCTGCAGCCACCCATGTAAGAATTACAGCATGCATTTATCCTCATCCAAACAAGACAACAATAGCACATTACACTTCCTCATCCTGCTCACAAATGTGAGGTTTCTTGATAGACAGACAGATAGCAATATTGAAGGTCTTGACTGTAGTGGTTGGCAAGCACACCCTAAAAGGCAGCACTATACAAATATTAGCAAGACTAGTGACAGCAGCATCCAGGGCTATCAGTTCTCAGTGGGCTTCTGGGTGAGGAGCCTGCTCTGGTACAAAAGGCCCTTCTCCTTTTCTTTCCCCCAAATGTGGCAACCTCTTCAAGCTGAAGAATTATCCCAGGCACTAGCTGTCTTAGCAGACATTGCTAAAACCTAGTTTCACCTGAAAAAGATCTTGATATGCTGAATTACATATAAACCTACTTCTTACAAGCCTTTTTGTCTACACCAGAAGGCAAGAGATAATTGGAGGGGGTAATCAAGTTTAAGTAGTCTAAGGAAATTCAGACTTACAAATAGGAAAAGTTAGGAAAAAAATTATTTTCTGTTGTCTGATAGGATTCTAGGCAGATACTATGTCAGTCTAGGTCAACTGTGACCCAAGAGAAAATACCAGATAGTTTCATTAAAATTGGTTTAGTAGATGCATGAGAAATGGCTGTGTGTCCAGCAAAGCTATAAGGTTTTATGGACCTTATAGCCACCAGTGGCCACCAGTAAGGATTCTAGCCTAATTCTGTCTGAGTCAGGCTGCTTATCCTTGTCAATCCTGATTTTGCCATGACTGTCTGCCCCATACATTTCTCCAGTCAAGTCTCCTTGTAACCAGACTCTCCCAGATTTTTCCCTCCTTATCTTTCCTCATTTTAAATTCCAATTCCCTTAAGATTCAGACAGGTCCTACATATTTAATTTACTCTTTCAGTGCCCAATTGGAAAACACTGAAACCTTTGAAAAAACTACTAAAGTCAGCAAGAGCCATCTCTATTCCTCCCAGCGGAAGTTTGCCAGCTCTTACACACAGAAAGGCCACTAACTCATTTTGAAAGACATTTTCCCCCTAGAAATTACATTAACATCTTACATATACAAATATTGTTACCAGCTCCTGCACCAGGCATCTTCTCACATACTAGGCTGCTAGTTCACTTCCATTCTTCATCACTGTTCCAGCTCCTCCCTATTCATTCCTTTTCTCTTTCCATTAAGTTACAAACCCGAACAATTTCACTAGCCAATTTCTAGCCAATTTCTCATTTAGAACTCAAGCAGAAAAAGGAAGTTATTAAACCAACTCTCAAACCCCCAATTATATTCAGTAATTCAGCTCTATCACTGGATACTATTTCAATCCCCAATCTTTTGTTTTCACAGGACTTCTGATTCCAGGCTACAGAGAAACGGGTCAGTGCAGTGTTGCCCTGGTTTTGATCAATCAAGCCAGATGACAAATTTTATATCTCGCAATGTTTTATTCCTATCAGTTTTCAGTGACAGAGCCAGGTAAGTGTAGCCTTGTTTCCTATCACTAACAAGCCCCTGGTTAACACAGTTGTTGGCCACAAGGCAGTTAATAAGTAGATTAGTTTCTTGCAAATATTTTTTTAGAAGCACCACAATACAGTTACACCTGGATATTAAGACAGTGCCAAGACAGCATTAACATTACCTAAAGTAAAAGCACAACAGAGAAGAGCATGAAAAAATGCAAACTGAAATTATCCTTAAGGAAATACAAACCATCTGAAAATAGTATTAAGTTGTCCTATAGAGACTCCACTCTCTGGATTCAGTTACCTTCGCTCTGGTTCACCAGCGCCTGCTAAGAGCACAAGTATGTTCAGGCTCACACAGGAGAAGGAGTCATTGCAATTCCAAAGTCTGGCTGTGAAGTCTCTGCCAAGGAGCTTCCTTCTTCCCTCTCTCTCTCTCTCCTCACTGGCATTTCCTTATTAGTAGGTAGAGCCCAAAACAAACTTCTCAGAAAAAAAGTTTTCAAGAAAATTTAGTCATCATTAACCCCTAGGTAAAAGGGAAAGAACAATTCAGTAGGTAAAAAACAGAGCCATATTTTGAACACTGTACACAATGTTTAAGGGAGGAAAGCCTGAAGTTTGCACACAGAGGTTGACAGCAGCATTTGGCTCCAATAGATTTATATCCCTCGCTTATTTCACCATTTTCCATGCTCATACCCAGAAGTAGATTCCATTAAAGTGTGAGGACTCCCCCAGAGAGATCTTCATATGAGCACTGTTCTTAAAATAGAATCGCCTAGGTCCTCTAAATTAGATGAACCCTGGGTTTGCCATCAACAAATGGACTACTTCTATATGGTAACTTTCATGAGAAAGCCTTGAAGCAGAACCTGCATATAATCTTGAGCACAGAAAGAATTTTCTTCAGAAGTGTAATCATGCAAGTATAGATACTTAAAAACCTGTTACTGAATGAATTGCTAAAGAGCAGAAAGCAAAGCTGGAGTGTCTGGTCTCACCAAATTACAGGTCTCCTTGTGTTATAACACTTGTGACAAACATTTTACTTCAAGTCACTTGTCTGAACCAGCACATTCTGAAGGTGTGTAATGCTTTCAGTGGCTAAAAGTCAGTACTCATAAAAAGAGGCTTAGCTTGAACTGGGAAGAGATCAAACAAAGGAATGAAAACAGCATCCTCACAGAAACTCAGTATAATGTGAATTGAGAGATGAGATTGTCAGAAGACGATTCCTGTTGTTTTCCCACGAAAGTTCAAGGACCTGAGGATTCCGTGAAATGACAGCAGCTCTGAGTTTAATACTTCTGTATCGAAAGGAGCTCTTGTCCAGCATTTATGTCAACTCAGAGAGGCAGCAGTGTACTGTCTCCAAAACTGTACCCTGCAAGCTCAAAACCAGGGCATTGCTTTTTACAGCCTTGGCAAAATTTTACAGCCTAGACCATATTGTTAAATAGGTAGCAATTAAACCAAATTACTGGTCAAATTCATGAGGTACATAATACAGACATGGGAAAAACAACCTTATCAAGTCACTCTTATTAATTAATCCTATTTTTTCCTCATCTTTTTTCTACTTAAGCAGAAATCATCTTTAACAGCAGAGGCAGCCCGTGACAAACATTATTTTCAGGGAAAATTCTTCCCACATAGTACTATACAGTCTAGGCTGAAAGAGACTGTTAACTGGTTGGGAGTATCACTACTCCTCACGGTAGTGCCACAAGATAGATTGATAACTAGATACTGGAATTGCTCATTTTCATCTCAGTACTTAGCAGGGACTCCCCAAAACAGGGAGTCAACATCAACAGCAACAGCCACTCAAACAGACTTGTACCAGAACAGATTAAGGTAGGCACTGCATAACTAGGAACCTGCCTGATTCCCTCTAGCTAGCTTGACTTCCATTTGTCACCTTGTCCCTGGGCACCTTGCTCCATTTTCTAATTACAATCACTCCCCTAGCATAATAGTATTTTCTGACAAAGTTTGCCACTTTTAGGCTTACACCATTCTTCTCCACATGAGCACCAAGAATAAGATACTCCCCCACCATTTGATCAGCACCAGCGCACCAAAAGCAGCAGCAGCACAATCCTGAACACACTGCTTTTTCCATTCACACAGCCTAGTTTCCCTAACTGGAATACAGGATACAAGAGCAGCGAGCAAACTGTCCCCCACAAATACAGAATACTTTTGCAGTGCAAGTGTGATATCACTAAAAGTCTGTTTTAAGACACGTAATAAGTAGTTGATAAGCTCCTACAATAACTTTCTTCACAGATATTCTGACTACTGAGCTGCAGTGTCCATGTATGCAAAGGATACTTCACTTTCATTTTTGTAGAGCCAGATTTTCAAGAAGTAAACCTGTAGTCAGGAGATAGCAGGGAGTTGCATGGGATGCAATTCCCATAAGTTTCTTGTTGCTGCATGCCTTTTTAACAAGGGAATCAGCTCAAGGTTTTTTCAACATCTGGCTTGTGAGAGGGCTCACTCATACGGTCAACCATTCACTGACCTCTAGAATTCCTCCCACATGCTAAAATGCCTGCACTGGTTTCAGTGCTGGAAGAATATCTGTGTCCTAACCACAGGGAATTGGGATTCTTAAATCCACTGACCTCTTCAGCTTACTAAGCTTAAGTTCTTCTTAAAAACTCAAGGAATGTGGAGAAATGTTGCCTGAGAAAGGTGTGTTATTTAGTCTTCATGAAATTAGACTGTTAATAAATCAGAAAGATCAGAGAAATCCTGTCATTTCTTACTGTCTTGAGAACTGTTTTTACATTGTGATAACACATGGCACCAGCTTGGTATCTTAGACTACATCAGTACAGAGCTTCAACTCCACATTTAAGGAAGTAGTATTGTATCTGCAAAGAAAATTTTCAGCAAAAGCAAGCTGAACATTGGGAAAAATACTGACAGAACTTTCAAGGAAAGTAGGCAGATTGGCAAAGGAAAGGGTCAAACAAAAGCCCAGTACTAAAGTTACAGAATTCAACTGTAAAAATCTTTCCAAAGACTGTGTGAGGTTTTCCAAACAATGTCCATCACAAAGGTTTTATTAACAGCTTGTCTCTAGACAACCCAAATATGGCTTACCATGAGTGATCTCTATCTTCTTGAGCTCTTCAGTCCAAGGGCCTTCTCCACAACCTTGTAAGATTTAGCTTCCTACACTTGCCAAAAATAAGCCTCTTTCCTTCTGAGATGTTTTAGAAGCAGTGAGGACAGCACACCTAGTGTCAAGGCATCTCACAGATAGTATTGCTCCTCTAAGTCTTACCTCCTTCCCCTAAGAATTCTTACAGAGCAAGCATGTCCTTCTGCAGCAAATCAATACAGCAATTAGCATGAATTCTGCTTCAGACACAATGTCTGTAAGAAACCCAAAATAACTAAGGATTACAGAAAACAGAGAGAGACTACTGCCATCTCAGGCATTAGATAACTTCAGCTGGTAGCCTAGAAGCTGCATCCAGTCCCCAAGACAGCCAAATAGTCTCTTGCTACCCAGCAAGCCTATTCCTTGCACTGGGGCTCTGAGGTGCAGAAGCAGAGTGATGAGGGGAAGGACAAGTTCTACAATATTAGCCTGTTCTTGAGTAATCAGCACCTCTGAGTGAAAGAGCATTGCTGTATTGTGATGCAATGGAAACAGTGATCCCAGTTACACCCTCCAGAAGAAAAGGGGAGGAACATATCTATACTTCCCACCCAAGGCATTCCTATTTCAAGGGCTGCAAACCAGTCTCAAGACACCAGGGTGAGACTGTCTGTAGGCAATCAAAGCTTTATGTACCAGATATGCTCCACTCCTCATCCTTCTCACCTTCAAGCTTGTCACCATTTCCTAATTGTCAGAGGCTTCACTAGATACTGATCCCCCAATTCTTTTACAGATACTGGCCTTCGCTCCCATCCCCGCCGTATGTTTACAGCCTGTCCAGGCCAAAATCTTTATTTTTCTCTCTGAATTACAAAGGACCATGCTTACTTACATCAGCATCTTTAGCAAGTTCAGGTTTACTAGAAAGCATGAGATGCTTCTGTCATTCTGTGGATGAGTAGTT
Source organism: Serilophus lunatus (assembly GCA_013399895.1). Taxonomy (NCBI): domain Eukaryota; kingdom Metazoa; phylum Chordata; class Aves; order Passeriformes; family Eurylaimidae; genus Serilophus; species Serilophus lunatus. The sequence goes on along the minus strand of VXBA01002392.1, from coordinate 1,335,970 downwards.
TTTCCTGTTGAGGAGATTCCTGCTCCTAAATTTGAAATGAGGACAAACAGATCTAGTGTATCTTATTCCAAGTTTTACCAGACTGCAGGAATGAGATTGGAAGAGTTTCTTCTCTGCAGTTCCCAAGCCAACACACACAAAAGCAACCCAGACAATCTTTGAGCTTTCATGCAGGAATTCTCCTAGGTGCTGTGCAACACACGAACAAGAATAATTTGGAGTGTTGTTTAACGACAGGAATGACCAGGATCCCATCAAATGCGACAGGATACACACTTAGCTGCCTCTTACGAAATAAAGATCAGTTTAAAGCATCCCTCATTAAGTGGAAATTGCATTAGACATTGCCAAACAGCTGTTTAACAGGGATATATTATATTATAAGCTGTACAGCTTCAGGGGTTTTGCACTTCTAAGACTTTATCTGTGGACTACAGCATATTTACTGGGGAAAAGGCTCTAACACATACCTGTAAGGCAGGCATTATCCCACTCTATGTGAAAAGCTTTAGAGATGGTAACTCACCCAAATTCATAAAAGAAGCCAGCAGAAAAGATGAAAGAGAGCAAGCTACCACCATTCTTCAGGCATTTAATGCCTGCAAAGCTATTCTCCCCCAGCCTCTGGTCATGTTCATAGATAGCAAAAGCACACCCACAAAAAGAGTACGATAACACATCAGTGTGGTCAGACAGCATGTAGTTAACTCCTTACACCTCAGAGCTCTTTCCTCTTACCTTTGAGCAATTACACCTGTGGCTTCACTTACATGCAGTGTTTGAACTATAGGGAGGCACTTACTGATGCAACCTGTGTTGAATGGCATTGGACAGCAGTGAATAAAGCAGTGCTACTGCTTTAACCTAACCAGTACAGTGAACACACTTCAATAGGGAAGAATGAAGCAAGTATTGCACCAGGGATAAGAGATGATCACTGTCCTAGATTTTTTTTTATCTGTCAAGGAAAGATTAGGTAGAATTATACAAAAGATGGCACCAAAGCTAGAGTCAGTCCAGTTGAGTGAATACGTGGCAGGTTTATTGTGGAGTTGCTTGACTTGTTTGATCTTTTAAAGAAGTTACATATATCGTAATCTAAGTCCAAGAGGTAAGTGGAATTTGACACTTGGATAAATGCAGTTTAAGAATAACATGCCAGTTTCTTATATAATTAACTTATTACTTCATTAGAAGCTTACCCAAAACTCTAAGATGCAAAGACCCCTCAGTAGCAAAGGGGCAAGTTATTCTTTTATTGGGCTGCAACAGCTACTTCCCCCTCCAACAACAGTTGGTACCTTCCCTCTCAAAGGAAACTGGACAAAACGGTAGAAATTCAACACCATCCTGATGCTGCAAGGCTGACAAAGAAGCTTGGAACATCCATATAAGACTCCAGAACTTTCCATCATACTTGACATGTTTACTCACTGTTTGAAAGACTTGAAAATCCTCTTAATTTACAAGTTGCCTTATCACATCCTGTAGCAAGCTGAAGCTACTTAACATTCCTCCCTTCCCTTTCCCCACCTTTGGGGCAAACTAAGTAAACATGGCACCAACCCAACTACAGCAGAGCCAAGCACTATTTAGGATCTCAAAGGAGAACCTCTGAAGATCAGCACACTACAGAAGATCCAGGCACTCTCTCTTCCATCACCTAACTAGTCTGTGTGATAGAAAGCATTGAGAGAGGCAGTAAAGGATGAGTTTGTTTTCTATTCAGTGATTGCACTTCCTCTCAACTCGACATCAAGAAACATTTGGCAGCTCCTCTTGTAAAAGAAAGACACTCATCCATCTCACTAGGAATGGAAATAGAGTAAGGCACCCCAAAACAAGCGAGGGGGAAGCACATGCAAAAAGTCAGATACCTCCTTCAAATGCTCAATTTAGAAAGGGCAGATAAGAAGAGACAGAGGAAATACTCAGTTTGATGTGGCATTTAATTCTCCAGGTGGCTCTCAGCTTGCAGAGATTGTTCCTGAAAATTTCTAGGGCAGTTCCTTTGGATCGTTCCCACTCTGCAAATTTGTGGCAGAACATACACATTGCTGACAATCCAGCTTAGTACACACTTATGATAAAAGAAGATCAACCAGGACTACCATCAACATAATTCCCTTTCACAGAGGAACCCACTCAGCTGCTGACAAGCCGAGTTGAAATTTTCACATCTCAGGCATATATCTTTGTGGAACACCAACAGCTATATGTTTTGGCAGATGCACCTAAGCCAACTGCTCAAAGAGGCTACAGAAGTTGCATGCCTGTTTTAGGAACTGTTTTCCTGAAACATCTCAGTATTGCTCCTCCCTATCCAGAACAAGAACATCCATCAGAGTTCAGTATTAAACAGGACTGACTAGATAAATGCAACAACACAACTGTAATCAAGTACACTATTCATGATAAAACCAGAAGCTGCAGTTAGATTCAACACAATTATTGGAGCAGAGATCTGCTGACGGAACAGTTGAGAACCTTAAAGGATTTTCTCACCTGCTAAACAATGGTTCAGCTTCTAGACTTGAGCAGAAGCCTGACTAGTTTTTATCTTCACCTGTTTCTTATTTGGACAAGCCCACGTGGTACAAACTGAATCAATATTCAGCATCTGCTTAACTTCTCAGACATCCAGCCTTGTCTGTGCAGAAGTACCACATGGCAAGAGAAGTTTAGATACTTTGGAACTGGGAAATACAAAGCTGCAGTAGGCTTCATAGGAAAGAGACACCATACAGCTTGTCTAGAAGCTCATTATTCTCTCATTATTGAAGCAAGCAAACCACTGAACTGAAAAAATAACCACCAAGCAAATATTGTGGCAATTATGCATCCCCTGTATTAGTATAGGACAAGGTATCCTCAAAACAAAGTTCTTACCAAGCCTGTGATTTACTTTGTTGACTAGTAGAGATCCTAAGCCTCGTGAATTTAAATCCTTCAATCCTTGGTACAAAGTCTTAACACACTGGGGGAGCACCACTTCAAAGAACACAATCTAAAGAGAAAATACATGTCTTACTGCGTTTTAGGCTCATTTTTTTACTACACTGAATCTATTTAGGAGCGGTCAAACTTAAAACAACCTGAGCAAATTACCAGAACAGAAATTTCCCAATCCACAAGCACACTCACATGAGACTGTCTTCAAAAGCCAGATGCAAAACCTAATCTTTGTTCATTCAATACTCTAGTCTAACTACAGCTTCCACTGCTTTTTTCAGTCGCTTCCAGAAGTAATTGTTCCATTTCCAGTTCAAAGCACTTCATAACAAAGCATGCGAGAATGCCTTCTCTGAGACACCTTATCAGTGTGCTTCACAGCAATGCATACACCTCTAAATGACACAAGCGGTCAGTTAATTATATTATTGGTGAGGCACACTACTCAAGTGGAATTAAAGCATCTAATTAACTTCCAACAACAACATACTAAATGGAAGTTAAACTAATGCATCAGTATAAGAAGCCACAGTAAATTTAAAGATTAGATTTATAGCCAGAGTCTTGCAAGCAGTTTTGATCTTGTAAACTCAAGGTATTCACCAGTTTTCCTTCTTGGTAGTAAGCAAGTACAGAGCATCCAATTATGCAACCAAGCACCCTTCAACCTTCTACCAGCACACAAACACTGAGCATCCTAGGTTTTACTCCTCAAAAGAACATGAAACAGTGTTAGCATACAAGCAACAGTATTCAAAGCTAAGACATTCCTTTAGGAGATTAAGCTGTTTGGAGGGCACACCTGTAGCTAAATCACACATACTGACTTCCAAACGCTTCAAATTCCCAAGCCTGCACGGCCTTCCATGGCTCTTACACTATAAATAAAGTGGTGTGTATTTTATCTACATGGTTTAAAGTAAAACAGGTTTCACCGCACAGCTGATGCAGTTATGCACTGTGTAATTCTCAAAGTGTCTTGGCTAGTTTTCTGTTTTATCATCAACATATCTGACCCTACTCAAAAACCCAGGCTCTGACAGAAAAGAATGCTACAACTCTTCCACAATGGGCTCCTCTCGGAAAGGGTTTATTCTCAGCCTAAAAAGGCATAAATACCCTCAGATGTCGCTCCTGGAATGCTTAGCATTCCATAATATTGAGTAATTCCAGTTGGGAAGTAATTCCTGGATGTTTTCCATCGTTCCTTAGAGCATAGCTGCGTGCCCAGCACACCCGAGGCAGGTGCTCCTGATAGCAAGGCAGCCATTCCCTGTACAGCCAGAGCCACGAGAGGGCAGGATTCCCTGGGAGGGACAGACCTTGGCCCCCTTCTGCTTTATAGGGAACTCAGATTTCCGTAGGTGCTTGCTCTGCCCAAAGTTCTCTCTCCACGGTGATCACATCACCACTCGGACGCTCATGCCTAGAGCCATATGAAAAACATCCCATGGTTATCATAACTGCCTAGATGCCCGATTTTATCCTTTAGCTTACATCAGCCAATTCATCTAAAGCCACAAATCGTAACAACCCACACATTTCCACTCAGGCACACCATTGTGTACATTGATCAAGCTTTTGCCATCTAATTTCATTCTTTTTTTTTGTGGTAATTTAGACTGCAGAAAGGATTTCTGAGCATTCTCTGCCTCACCTGCAGACAGCACTACTCTCTTCTCCCCTTGCAGGCTAAGTTTAACATCAGTCAAATTCCAAACCTGCTTCCCTCATTCCCATCAAGTACCTTGTTCACACTTGCAGACAATGTTTTAACATACTGTGTTTACAGACACCCATGACAGATTTCCACTTTGGAATGCTGGGAACCTAAACAAGAACTAAAGACAATTGACAATCCTGCATCCAGGTTTAACAAGCACCAGATGAACAGGGAATCCCTGCACTCACTTGAATCATCTCACTGTTCTATTTCAAGCAAGTTCTTAAATATTTGACAATGGAGAATAAAAAGCAGCTGTCAAGAGCTTTGCACAGATTGGCCATAGGTCTTAATAGCAGAAGAATGTAGATGTTAAAAGCCTAAATTAATAGCATGCCCTAGCTAGGCTAAGTCTAGTTCATTACACTCCTACCTGAGGGTTCAGAGTTTCCTTCCCCTGTTCAAAGGCGTTTCAGGGTATACACATGGCCAAAGCTATCCACCAAAATCTTTTGAGAATACAGTTTCTAGTGCACTGCAGATAACTTCCATGTTCTGAGGAGCCGCATCATCCTCTCAAGTGTTGCTCCACATTCAGTTTGAAACCAGTTTGCCCAGGGCATCACACAGCAATGTCATAACCAGCGTGATACAATCATTTTATTCCAGGGGTTGCATCTTGCTATTCTGTAGTTCAGTAAGTGGAAGTACAACATGACTAGGTATGCCAGTCTAGGTCATCAACCCAGCTCCATGCAGTCCAGGCAATACTCTTACCAGATCACAGGCATGTCTTCTATAGCTGATGACAAAGGCAGGCATCCTTGCAGAGCTCAAAAGTGCATGTAAACCATCTGGATCTACCCACCAACCATTAAACTACGTGTGCAGGGAAAGCTTCCAAACAAGTGGTGGAAGGAAACAATTATAATGCCAAGGTTAGGACATAAAAGTCACCCCAGATCTCTGCTGGAGAGATGTATAGTTTTCTTTTAGCAACTAAATTCTTGTAGATAGCCTAGACAAATCCAGTGTTCAATTATAACTGAACTAGGCACAGAGGAGATAGAAAGCACAGGACACCAGCAAAGTGTGCCTGTGATAAAAGTAGAGACATTTGCCTTCAACTACAGTTAGGTCAGACACCCTTAATTAGTCTCACATTGAGCTGGCCTTCCTCATTTCACACATTAGCAAAGAAATAATCTACTACTGATTTGAGACACAGACCCTATTGAAGATGGAGGGAATAAATCCTCTCTATTCAAAAAGATCTATGCAGACTCTTAGCCCACTCTAAAAGGCTGAAGAAATAGTTTGTCTTACACTTCCTTGGACATAAAAGTTACTTTTCATGCATGTAACACTTAGCTGGAACATCATACCAGAACACTGCAACTCAACACAAATCTGCATAGACTAGGAGTCTACTGTGATTTTAGTAGACATTAACACTTGCTCCTATTCTCAGCTGCTAACTTAGGGCAAATACACACAAGCTCTGCTTTTTTTTAAGGAGGAAGCATGAAGAATTTTGCATTCTGAACAGTACAAGAGGAAAAAAGGACTTCTCTTACTCTGGAGCATAACTGAGCTAGTATAGCTCCTAAGTGTACAGGAAAGGAAAGCAGTGTTTTGTCTTTAATCTACAGCTCACAACTGTAATTCCTTTTTCACATGGGTTATATAATGGGCAGCATTAAAGTTCATAACTAGCACTTCTAGACTGATGCTCTTATGTACAACTCCAGAATTTACAGCACATTGTGTGCCTACCCAACGTCCCTAAGTCAAGCCATTGCCTCTTGTTTAGAGCTAAATAACAGGTTCTATCATTGAACCAACATCTCTGATCCAGTGATGTGCAAGGATATGAATGGCAGGATGAGTTAATAAACTAGTCTTTCAGAATAGTGAAGAAGCTCAGCTTCTGAAATATGAAAAATCCACCTACTGTCTCCAAACTGAGTGTCCAGTCTCCAAAAGATGACAGTTGCAAGCAGCCACAGATTTTTTTTAACTACTGTGCTTTTAGAAGCTATTTCAAAAGTTAACTTTACTTAATTCACTAGTATGTGGCATGAAGTAAACAGCTGAAGGACTTCCAAGTGTCTTAAACTGCCTGAGAACTAGAAGTGTTAAGTCAGTAAAAACAAAGAGCCCATTTCAAGCATGGTCCATCCCTACGGCCAGCACAGATGGGCTATCAGGGACTGCAGTAGCATAACAGGAGTGCCTGTACTCTAAAAGCTGTTTGACTTCCACATCATGTCAGCACTTCAACTAGGAGACTACAGCTGTCCAGACCGCCCTCAGCAGCTGTCCTTCATCCAGACTTGACCACCAACACAAGTGACTACCAGCTCCAGCCATAAAACCGGCAGACAAAATTTGTCAGTCCAGCCACAGGAGCTGTGTGGCTGAAGCTCACAGGAGGCCAAACCACCGTGCTCCACACATACTGAGGGATCAGAAAACATGCTCAGACATGAGCCTGGAAACACAGACCACAGAATGTATGCAGCATAAATGATTGTTAGTGGGCAGAAAAACTGACTGGAAACAGGAGGCTGTTACAGCTCACAAGTACCCAACTAAGCTTGTTGTCTATTGCCCTTAATTGCCAATAATCTTAACACAAGCAGTGATTCTTCTACAGGTAGGATACACATTTAAAAAAAAAGGCAGAAAATATTTTACTTAAGGCTTATACTTTCCATAAAATCCTGCCAAAAGGAAGCAAGCAATGCAAGGAAAGTAATAGAGTTTTAGTACCGCTTTCAAGGGTAAGATCAACAAGCGTTTGTGAATTGCTACAGTTGCGTAATCTTCATGAGGCTTTGAGGAACAATTTGGTAAAGGCCTAAACACTCAGATTAACATGCTAGAGAAGCTGTCTGATTCTAGGAACTCAAAAAGGTTTATTTTTATCCTCTTTGGAGATAGTTTGTGACCAAAATTAGCTAGACAGCAAGCTGCAAGTAAAGAGGTTTTAGCCTTGAGGTTAAAATCTAAGAGCAGTGAAGTTTTGGTCTTAGACATACAGCCAATCCCAAGCATGGTCCATCCCTACAGCCAGCACAGGCTGGCTATCAGGAACTGCAGTATCATAATGAGAGCACCTGTACTCTACAAGCTGCTTGACTTTCATAATATGTCAGCATACAGAATATTTAAGTAGACAGCATCAATACTCAAGCAGTAGCTTTTCTCTGAAGCTACTTCTGTTCCAGGTATTTCATATTACTTTCCACTATCAAGCACAGAGCATTAGCACTGTTACACATCAAGTTTCAGCACCTGCAACTTGAACTCTAAGAGAATTGCTCACAAATTAAAAGTGGTGTAAACTTTTATCATGATCCTATGCCTCAATGGATAGCACTGACATAACTTGAACTAGGCTACTCGTGAATACTCATGAATAAGGGTCAAACACATTTTTATCAGGGTATCAAAGCCCAGGACCTTGTCCACACCTGAGGATGCAGAACACTAGACCCAGATGTTACACATATGCTCTTTTAAGCTTCCCAGGTTGAAGCTTGACAGGAGATACAAGATCTGACAGTCCCTTTTCAGGATTATTCAGTACCTGGACCAGTAGTGGCTTATCATTAGCTGTGTACTTTCTTGTACACAGAAAAAAAAATGGGGAAGATAAAAAGCCAGTCCCCAGGTTTGGGCGTGACAGCACTGCAGTGCCATGTCAAAATTTTTAGAGGATCCTCATGGATCCAGAACTTACAGATCGAATAGCCTGTAGGTACTCAAATTCATGAGGGATTTAGCACTCAACTCACTGCCAGAGAACCTGTGTCAATATGCCATGCTTTGAAGCGCCAGTAGCGTATAGAAGTGTAGAAGCTAGACTGCCAAAGAACTTAAAGGTGGTCAGGCTTTCCCCTTCCTTACTATGGAATTCACTTACTCCTCATAAGTCACGCACAGGCCTGCAAAGCAGCTGTTTACAAACTGTACAGAACTGCAGCACTTTGGAAGGCACTCATGGAAAAACACAGTAATACAATCAATACTGAAATCTACAATCACATAAGAAAAGAAGTTGAAAATTGTCCATTAATTTGAGGCTACATCTCAATTAAAAGCACAGAGCAGAATATATGTTAGATTCCACCATCTCTGATATTGCTTAGGTGCAATGGCACCTTTCACAGCAAACCCATATGCAACCTCTACAAGACATCCACACTGCCTTGAAAAGAATGGAAGCAGGTGACTTCAAGGTACCACCAGTTTGACTGACACGTAAACTTCATGCCAGTGGTACTTGCAGAAGAACAGCAAAACAATTGATGTCACTCTGCTGGGAGATTCACAAGCCAAGGAAGCATTGCAGAAGAAACAAGGCTAACTAACAGTGTAGAACCTGGTCTCACCATCTGTGCTGGGTTTAGACGGTAAAGAAACATAGCAGCAGCACAGTGCAGAGGTGGCCTCTGTGAGAAGTCAGGGGCTGTCCTGTGCTGGACACAGTTGGTTCCACAGCACAACCACTGCACATACCAAAGATGAGCCAAAATATACTTAAAAGGCAAATTGTCCATGGTGTGGGGAGCAGAGCGGGAATTGAGAAACCACAGTATGATCCAGAGGAGTGAAGGATGTGCTCAAGACACCAAAGCAAAGATTCCTCTGCAGCTCACAGAAGAGACCATGGAGCAGCAGGTATTGCCTTGTGACCAATAGAAAAGATGCCACAGCAGAGCTGTTGGACATTTCCTGAAGGAAGCTGCAGCCCATGCAGAGCCCACAACAGAACAGATTTTTTTCTGGAAGATTGCAGTCCATAAGAAAAACCCATGCTGGAGCAGGGGAAGAAGTGAGGAGGGGTCTGGCAGCTGGGCAAGATCTATCAACCACACAAGCAAGGAAAAAAGAAACCCTTCCAGTTTGCAGATTCTAGGCACAATCCTCACACTCCAGTCAAGACCTGCCCATGCTGTTTGGTTCTGTGGATAACTTAGTGCCAGCTTGCTTGTTTTAGAGGTACTGTAGCATAACAGACTTAAGAAATACAGGGATTGCCTGAAAACTAGAAAGGAAGCTTTCCCTGGCATAAGTGAATAAACTAACATAGGAAAAAAAATGAACAAAGGGAAGAAATAAGGAACTAAGTGAATTAAGTTCTGTTTAATTTTGTGACATTGTCTGACACCAAATCAGTTTCTGAGCAATCCTGTCTTTTCAGAAACACTGACCTTTCCAACTGATAAAGAAATATCTGCCTTTTTTTATTCCCTTTTCTAGCCTAAGAGCTTATATTCTAGTTACCAAAGTGGATTCTAAGCTTCAGCTGAGAAAGACGCTTGCCAGGTATTCATTCAACCCTCCACAACCACCTCCTTAGTAGCTTATAGTGTTTGTTGAATCACCACCATCTGAGCTTCAAAGAGGGATGACTTTATAATCCTACTCAAATTCCACAAAAACTTTCCCAAAAAGGGAATCATACTTAAAGGGAAGCTTCCTAAAAATCCAGCTTACTGTCTGAAAGCAGTAGGTTCAACTAAAACTATTCAAACTGAGCAGACTCTGCATACATCACTAGACATAACATAGAAATTCCCAAGAGCCAGCTGTGCATTCTAATAACCACCAATTGAGAACGAGATGACACCAGCTTCCTCCCCAAAAAATACCTAAGATAGAGGCATGTCTCTGTCTTAAAAGTAAGGGGAAGCTTGCTGGTGCTTTTCCTTCACTTCAGAGATCTGAAACATTGAGCCAAGTGCTCAAGATGAGTAAGAAACCAGGACAGCAACTTGACAGAAGTTTCAGTTAAAATGATGATACTGCACCAGCTGCTTTCAGGAAAAAAAAAAAAGGAGGGGGGGGAACAGAGGTGGGGAAAGTAGAAGAAAGTAATTCTTGCTCTTTGGGTAAGAAATGTTCCCTCAAACCCTGTTCCCTTGCCTATTTTAAGAGGCTTCCTCTATTCAAAGCCATCAAATCCTGACTGCAATTTAGTATAGGGTATTAACTAAACAAGCTTAATCAGTGTCAGCATCAGTAAGTGCTGCCTTCAGTTAGTATCTTGTTGAATCCAGTAGTGACTTCGTTCAGATGCTTTGTGTAAACAATGCCTAGCCCTGGTGTCAATCACCTCACAACAACCAGGAGAAACTTGTATTTTTAAATCAGCATCTGCTAGTGAAACAAAAGCCACTAGCAAGTCCCACTAAAAGCAATTTTAGGTAAGTATAATTCTACCCATCTGAACACTGGCACGAGATTCAACAAGATTATCTCTTCTCATTTGATCCTAATTGGTTGCCTTAGGAAATGCATGGATATGCATGAACATCAGTCTACCGTACATTGAAGAACTGACATCCTTGGCTTAGCTTGTTTATGGTAATCCCTAGGTTTGCTTTCTAATAAATACTAACCAGAGACAAGCCAAAGATAACACCCTATTTTGTCCTCTTAATCTGAGGTGACCTCATCATGTCTATCATCAGCCTTCTGGCACTTCCTGAATACAAGTGCTTATACTCTCCACAGTTTTATGCAAGGTGAAGACAAGGAAAGAGAAGTGAAAGTCATCTTTAGCTTTTGCTCTGACATGCTGCACTTAATCTTTACCCTGAAAGGCTGGTTATATCTGTGCACATGCATTTATCAATGCCGAACAAACTGAAGAAAAATATGTCAGGTGGAGTATATATGCAGTTTAACTTGATTTATTTGCACTGATGACTTGCAAAGAACAGCACGAATTACTGAAATTGGACACACCTCTACCAGGAGGAAGGCTTCAGGCAAGGTTCAGCAAAAACTACCAAGTTCAGAACTGTTCTCCCACTCCCGCTGTCCTGCCTGAACAGAGGCACACCCAGAAGAGTATATACCTCGGAGGGAATGAAACAGATTTTGATAGAAGTCTAGACATAAAGAAAAAGTTAGAAGCTTTTCATCTGTAGCTATTCTAAAGGTGACACTATTAGTGGGTAGTTACAGTAGAGGCTTCCCGCTTAAGCCACTGAGAGACTTTCCCACTGTTAGATGTGGAAATTTTAAGAAAAGCAGTAATGAGCTAAGAGCAGCATGAGATATCAGAGAAAGTATCAAGCTTAACAGAAGAACAGTTACTGTGATGAGATACCTACCTTTTAAAACACGGGTGGAAAAAGACGTGCCTTTGTAACTCAATATTCTTTGCTACAGAGAAGAACTTGCAAGAACTAGGTTAGACTTTCTATTTGGGACTGTCATTCACTAATCAGCACAGTGTGGCTTAGGGTTTTTTAAAGTTTTAAGTAAAATCAAACCCTTCTCTTTTCAAATTGCCTGAGATTTTACTACTGAACTCTTCTGATCTGTGAGTTTTCAATTTTCAATTTTTTTCAATTCTGGGTCTTCAGCAGGGAGCAAAGAGAAAAGCCCTTGGATTACATGAAGCACTTGTGGAAGCATTTTTGATTCGCCAGCAGAACCAGAAGCAAAGTTTGAAGACTTTTAGGTAAATTCTTAGAATTCCAACAAGAAACTTAAGAACTTCGTTTACTTCAGACACAAGCTATTCAAGCTAGATCAGAGTCTCAAATCTTTGGGCTCAAAATGTACTTGTACAATCAAGCCAAATCCAGAGACGTTGAAGGACAAGTTTTACAAATGCTCAAATTTAATCAAGTATGGTAGACTTTTTTTATCTCCACTCAGTTCCAGTTTCAGTGCCAAAAAACCCTAGTGTTCCAGAAGACTTACTGCATTATTCTGAAGTTCACTCTTCAGGCAAAACTCAAGTTGGAAGTTGGAACTGATTTTATTTTCATTACTTTCATGCAAGAACCACATGCATGCAAACCAGGATAGCTTCATCCTCCTAGGATAAAAGCTAACAGCTACACATTATACCTGTTTACACACCAACAGATTTTACAAAACAATGTGGATGGTTTAAGGTACTTTGTCCTATGGGTGCTTTTATATCCAGATTAGAAATCTGCAAGACATACACTGCAGTATGTTGATGAGCAACAGCTAGTTTCAGCTCTGATACTGCTGCCAAAGTGCTTCAGGTGAAGAAGCACTTCTGTGGTAAAGAAAAGCTCAACTTCTGTTCACAATCCAGCTAGTTTGCAATTCCTTTGGGTACCTATTGTTCACAATAAAAATCCTGAAATTTAGACAGCCTCACTGACAAATGAGGTCAAAGACAAGAAAAGCATTAGCAGCCATGGTTTTATACTGACTGCTTTCCACTCTCCATCCTATTCACCTATTCTCTATCCTATTCATGTTGTTCAGTGACAACATGGCAAATGTTTAACTTGTCTAGTTATTTAAATCTCCATTAGCCACCTTAAATGTAATCCTGATTTTTCAGAGTGTATACAACTGATAGGGGAGCTGTGAAGTTCAGGAGAGCTCCTACAGTTAGATTTTAACACCTCTGCAAGTTTTAAGAAGGGTAGCATCTTAGGTGACAGCTCAAGTCCAGCAGAAAATGTTTCTTCTACTAATGTATTTGTTACTTCAAGGGAACAGAGCAAAGGACAAAACCCAGCAACACTTAAGTCTTCAACAGCCAGCAATATCCAGGCTACTTTGAAGCCATCTAGACTGCCTCTACATAAGAGTCCTTAATTTAGAAAAGCAAACCCACCACCCAAATGGAGCATAAAGCACTTTCAGAGTCCACTGTGAAGAGAACACTCAGCTCCCTTGAAGTTCCTAAAGGTGAACATCTAAAACAAAAAATTTGGGCTGACATACTGTCCCACGCTTCCAGACAATGAGTTTAACAATCATTAATACAATAACACCAGCAAAGTATATTTACATCCATTTTGTAATTCGTAGCAATTGCAGCTACTACTCCTTCTATAGATCAGCTTAAACTGGGAAGATAAAGTGTGCGCAAGACTAGTTACTGCCATTGAGAAAACATCCTGCCTCTACGAACTAGAACAACACTGGCTCTACAGAGCCACTAACGAGCTAAAGCCTATAGAAAACAGCTCTGACTTTCAACCCTGGACCTAAGGGTATGATTTCTGCTCCTAGAATTACTGTCTGTACCCATGTAATAATAAAGAAGGACAGATAGCCCATGGACACTGACAAAAGTCAGATGAATGTTAGTGTATAAACCTTGATAAAAAATCATAGCCAAGTTCTTCAATGTTTGTTCTCTTTATGGAACACATAAGACATGTTAGGCAGCACAGCCCCCACTGAAATACCTTATTCCACCATTAGGTATTACCTATCCAGTTAAGCAGTCACTTTGTCATCCCTTTGGATTCTTACCTACAAAGACACAGCACAGCATCTCTAGATGCCCAGGCCTTAAGGTACAACAGCCAGAAGCACCATTGTCTTACAGTCAAGAAGTAAACCACTGGAATTCTACACAAGTTCAGTGTATTTAAGAAATTCCATTTCATGGCAATTGCTTTCAGAAGTCAAAGCTCTAGTAGAACAGATTTCTTCATCTACGCTAATTTTCAGGAATATTCCAGATGCATTGCAGCTAATTGAGGACAAATAACACCAGCAGCAGCACTGATAATTCCATTGGCTATGGTTTACTACAACAACAGGAAGATACGGCAGCACTTATACCCAATCCCTTACCTGACGGAACTCCAAAGCCTTGGTAGTACACACTGGTATTGTTTTTAAGTTAAAAGGGTAGATCAAGTTCTATTAGATTTACATACTTTTAGACACAGAAAGGAAAATAAGTCAAGTTCATCTCTAGAACTGCATAGCAAAAAAAAAAAATCATTGCATTAACACTCCTGTTCATTTTACACATACAAGTCTGACAGATTTCTATAGCACAAGTAATTTGCTTCTGCTAAGCCTGAGAAGCGTACACACTAAAACTCACACTTCCCTAGAAGCTTGCAGTAGATAATCCTCCAGTGCATACACACTTTTAAGAGTTTCTTTTGCACACAGCTTATCTACTTTTGCAACACTTACCTACTCACTTTTAAGAGCAGAGGAACAAGCCAAATGCAAAACTCCACGCAGAAGCCAGTGAGCTACTACTATTCTGTATGGTAACTAGACACCAATCAGAAGCAGCTTCTTGGCTCAGACAAACCCCTTTATCTGGCTAGTATCCACAAACTCCAACTCATTTAATATCCTCCACTTGGAAATTACACCCAAGAGCTTCTGGCTTTTTAGTTCTTAACCTGCACTTAATTCCACCACGTATTTGTTTAAGCCTAAGTGTATATTGCATGTAAATCTGCTTCAAAGAAATGGGAAGGGAAATGGTTTGTTGTACCAGCTAGAGTAAGTTCTTTAATCTTCAGGCTACTCCTAGGAGCCTATGCTGCAACAAAAGATTACCGTTCTATCTGCTTCTGACTAGCATGTATATGATACACACAGAAGCAAGATCAAAGGATAGTGTAACATCTGGACATCTTTCCTAGGCATGTGTCCCTTGTGTATGTTGTACTTTAAAGGATGCCGCTACCTTAACCAGGTGTTTTCACCTGAGGATGCTTCCTTATCTGTTTGATTCCTGGTTCATTCCCCCTCCATACCATAGGTAGTCACACTGCAGGTTCTGCAATCCATGGTAGCCATAGAACATAAGATAGTTACCTTTACATTGACTGTATTGGATTGTTTTAAATTGCTGGAGTGTCAAACTCTAAAGTATTAGAGTTACAACTGAAGTACTGTATTGTTTTGTATTTTGAGATCTCTATATAACCAGAGAAAACGTTCTCAACCAAGAATTCTGGAATTCCATGAGATTATAGAACAAGCACTATTCCATGCATCACAATAACTAAGTAAAAAAGCCAAGCTGGTAGACTTTCTTCATCAGAAGGAAGAGTTTATGGCTTCCCTGTGCAATTCAAGTGATTCATCTCTGTCATGGAAGAGAACAGTGATGGACAAAATTTTCCACATTCCTTCTAGTCTGTGACCCAAGTAGTGGTAACAGAGGACTGGTGGCCAAGAGAAACTCTGAAAGAGAATCTGCCCACTAAGTGTTTGGAACCTCTACTCCCTATTTGAGGATCAGCACTTGCCTCTGGATATGACTCCAACTATCATTAACTGGACCAGTGGCCAAGAAAAACCTTAGAAAATAGCAAGCTATTTCATCTGTCCTACTTCCCCATCTTTCTTATCCCTACACATTTTCCCTTCTACTTACTATGATTCTTTCTAGCAGAGGCTCTCCCAAGGGAAAACCCTCACATTTATAAGCCACTCAACTCAAGCTTTAATCAACAACTCAACAGCACAGAAACAGCAAGTTTCTTCTCTGAATAGGGGAAATTACACTCTTGCACTTTGCCATGAGACTCAGAACAGAGAAAAATTGTATCAGGCCAGTGCTCTCACAGCAGTGAATCGAATGTAACATCAGACCGGCAATGGCTGCCATGCAGCCTATGGAGCCAATCTCAATAGATTCACAGAACAGAATCTCAGTAGTCTACACCTTGCACAGAAAGAATGGTGCAGGCAAACAGTCTGCTTCTTTCCCCTTAGTTACTCCAAGCCAAAGTGCATGGGGCAAGGTGACCCAGCTTACAGGGCCCTGGCACATGGCCCAGGTCTATACTCAAGTATGAAGCACTGTGATACTCTGTGGCAGTTAGTTAGGTACTATGGTCCTGCTCACACTCATCCACCTTCTTGATCCAGAGGCAGCAGTTTTTCCTTCAAAACTCTAGTTCCAGCCTGGGAGGGGAGTCTGGGTGCCTATGGCAGAGCAAGTTATCTGCCTACACGCACCAGTTTCTGTATGGCTTCCTCCACCTGCATGGAAGAGCCTGCCAGTAGCATTGTTGGGTAGCTTGTCTAGGCTTTGCTGCCAGACTCTACATGCCAAAACCATGAGCCAACCTTTAATGATGCAGCCTCTGTTCCTATAGTAGCCAGTGTAATTTTCCTATCTCTAGGCACAGACCTTGGGGGGAAGTACCTAAGTTTACTCTCACTTCACACCTACCACTCACTTCCCCACTGCATAGCTATGTGCCACTCCAAATGCAAACACCTGTCAGTAGGCTCTCAAAAGCAGCTGGCTCAGCCACAAGCCAGTGGGAGGCAAAAATGCACAAACCCAATGCACGGGCATATCCTCCCAAGCAGGCTACAGCTGGGAGACCACCAGCAAAGAGTCTGACAGTGCAGGCAGCTGGAGGCTTACAGGGGCTTCTAAGGTCAGAAGGGACAACAGTGAGGTCATCAGGTCCAATCTCTCTGCTCAAGGAGGGTTTTCCTAAAGCACATTGCACAGGATTGCATCCAGACTGTGCTTGAATGTCTCACGAGGGAGACGGGGCAGCCTTCCACTGAGGGTGTTCCTCCAGGCTGCTGCTGGCACCTTAGCATCATTTAGTCAGGCCCAGGCCAGTCTTAAGATAGCTCAGTGTCATGCAGACTAGAACAGATCTCTTGATAACCCAAAGTCAGTTTGCTCCATCGCCACTCCCAACACCACAGCATGTAGGCCTTATACTCCAACAGCATAGGCTTCCCTCAGAGCAATTCTCGCAGGAGAACATAACTATACTTGTCGCCTCAATTTTATAAGAAATACCATTTGTGAGTGGGCAGGCCCACTATACAAGGCAATGTCTCCTTCACCAAACAAGCAGATGACTCTTTAATGCTCATGAATGTTGCTAACACTACATTGTTACTGCAGCATCCCACAGGAGCCTAAGTTGTATCATGAGGCTACTGTGATAAGGTGAAAAAACATCCAGGGCAGGGGCCATGAGCTGGATAAGGCCTCATCCTGAGGAAGCTAACTGCTCTCAGGCTGAAGAGCTGCTTATAGCCTACATGAAAGCCAAATACCAAGAGCTCCTTTGTATCGTGGCTGGTTCTCATTGCCCTGAGTGCAAAAACTTTATACCCTGGTGTAACCAGCTACACTTTCCTGGTTTTATTCTCCTAAAGCTATAATGTTCCCCCTACCCCAAGAGGGAAAAAAACCAGGGGGCAGAGTTGTATTCTCAGTCAGGGTTTTGATGCCACAATACCCCCTCCTCATACTTAGAATCAGTAAAGTCATCACACACAGTCATCAGATGGCTCACACGTGAACTGCCAGAAACAAGCTGAAATTGCTCATGTGGGCCTGTCAGAAGAAGGAGAGACTTATGTACCACTTCCATCGCATCCTGATAGTTTCCCTGTGTAAGCAAACAGCTCACACTGACCTCACATCTTATCCTGAAAGGTCCAGTGTGGAGGCAATATACCCACAACAATGGCAGCCTTCACTGTTAGGGCAAGAACAACCAGAAGAGCTCACAAATGAACATAGGAAGCTTAAAGTCCTACCAATGCAATGACAGTACTTAAGTTTGTGACACAACAAAAAGAGGCTTCATAGTTTAAGTTGCAAGTTCCAAACAGCTGCTACTCTGCCAGGGCATCACTCAAAGACCAAAGCAGTAAATACCCCCTCTGCACACCAAGCGTGACTCAGGGTCTGCTGTGTCACAAAGCCTCTGAACAGTGCATCAGCACCAGAGAGCTCATGGCAGCTGCTGGGGGACTCTGACAGAAGGCCATCACACAGTCAGACAAGATGCCAAAAGTGACAGTCAGCATAGCAGCCTTGAGGGATTACCTCCAGTTTCGCCCGTACTGCTTCCATGTTTAGCTTTTAATGTGAGCATAAAGTTTATTGTGTAACGCTTAACTGCACTGTCAGATGTGCCAGCCCCAGAAGAACTGGGATTCAGCAGCCAAGTAAGAGACAAATGGGGTTTTGTTTGTTTGGGGTTTTTTTGACATAGTAATGTCGCAATTAGTTTGAGATGGCAGGATAAGAACATCTAAGATATTTAAATAGCAGTATTAATATTTCAGAGCTACTATCCTACTAAAATGAGTTTACAGTCATCTTAGCAATTGCTTCAGGCCATCTGGAAATGCAAAAAGCCAAGACAGCATCTGCTCTGCACTGTGAAGATTACCTTAGCACTTGACTAGTGCTAGAAACTGGAAAACGAGTCCAAGAGGTTATCATTGTAGGTGTTCCACCAGCTACAGAGCTTGCTGCTACCATGAGTAAAAATACACGTACCAAATATTTTGGTGGCTAGAAATTTTTCATTAACAGCACAGGTCATTAACATGAGTTAACATGAGGAAGTCAGATCCTAGAGTGTTTTTCTGTTTAGAACAGGACACACTGTTCCAATATTAACGTATTATACTAATGTATTGGAACATAATGTTTTAATACTTCCGGACACAAGAATTGATCCTGTCCTTCAACAGAGTTGCACAACATTTAAAAAAGTCAGGTCAGGTTTTTTGGTACATATCAAGGAATGCAGCTAGCATTAAAGGTCTAAATAGGAGCAAGCAGAGGGAGAAATCATTAGCATAGCTCAATACACAATTAGAGTTTCCACTTGGGTAAAAACATCTCTCACCCAACTAAAACAGTAATTGTGCCCAAAAGCTGTTTGGCATAGAGAAACAAATCTGTCCTACTACGGGATGATGCTTTTCTGCAGCCTTGCCTTCAGGTACTTATTGTTCATTAAATGAATTTCTCCAATGGTAAGTAAATCTAAAACATTAAAGTGCTTCAGTTGTTAGTTATCAGTGTAGAGTTTGTAACAGAGAGTATCAATTAAGCTCAAACCAAGAAAGAAAATTCAGTCATTGCAAATCTATCCTAAGTTTCACTCTTCTATTCTAGATTTCCTTTCCGTGAAGCCCTCTACTTTACATTTTTATCAAATGTGCTTTTGTAATTTCTTTCCATCATAAAAAAACAGTCTCCTTAATTTTGGTAGGGCATGTATAAAGATACCTCTTTTGCGGAACCCTCCAGCTGGGGCTGCAATAAACACAGCAGAATACACTCCTTATGCCACTCCCTGGCACAAGTTGCCATGCTGCTTGCTGCTCCAGAAGGAATGACAAAGCTGCAGGAGCCTTTTCAGCACTTTTTACCGAGATTCTTATTTGATGTTCTAAGTAGTAGCCAGCTGCAGCAAGGAATTCCCATTGCCCAGTAGCACTCCAGTTTAGGCACTGGAATTTGTCGATATCTTCACAATTTTACCATTTACTACCTTCCCTTTGCAACAGTACTGAACTGTAAGGTCCACCCCCAACCTCCAACCAGCATGCCTTTCAAGGGAGAACGTGACATGTTTCCATGCATGAAGCTAAGAAGCAAGTTACAGTGATTACCCTGTCCTCCCCTCACATTTTTTAGCTCTCTGCAGTCACTGGAGGGGGTACAGATCCTCAGTCTGTCAGAAATCCAAGCCTGTGCATACAACAGTTTTTCACTGCTACA
This sequence comes from Serilophus lunatus, assembly GCA_013399895.1. Classification (NCBI taxonomy): domain Eukaryota; kingdom Metazoa; phylum Chordata; class Aves; order Passeriformes; family Eurylaimidae; genus Serilophus; species Serilophus lunatus. Next base: position 1,316,054 of record VXBA01002392.1, on the reverse strand, counting down.
GTCACGTTCTGCTCCTTCTGCAAGTACCCACCATTTCTCTGTGCTAGTATTTGTCATTACTGCCACCAAGAGTTCTCTGCCATAAATGGACCAAGTCAGGAGCAAATGGTCAGGAGTAACACTCAAAAAGTAGACAGCCTACACAGAGCTCTCTGAACTAGAAAAAACAAAGGTCACAATTAATTGTCCAGATGGAGCAATACAGAGCCTAGTGGCACAATCTATTTAATATGCTATGAAAGAATAGTGCCTAAATGCACCACACAGCAGGAGATGCATGAGCCAGCCCAGTCTAGCTCCCCATCTATCACTTTGGGATCAAGGAGGAGGAAACAGCAAGACCTGGCTTGTCACACAACTCCAAATCTCATGCCAGCAGAGAGAAAGAGGCACACAGGAAAATAAACAGGCTTTATTTTCTATGTATGTTCTTTTTCCAGAAGGCAGCATCCTTCAGACAGACAACTTCCAAGCTGATCACATCGACAGAGCAGTTTGGAATTACAAAAGCAGAAGTGACCAGGAAATGGTGCAATACAACAGAAGATTTTCTAGCCTATCAAGTGAGGAAACAAGTCACACAGCAGCACTGGACTTCCAAATTATTTCTAGGACAAGATATCAGACTTAATACAGGGCTTCACTTGGGTCAGTTGTTATTAACTGTGAGTGGGCAACATCATATGTGCAAAAAGCAATACTCTACTGCTTATGTATTCAGTAACAATGCTAGCTGCCTAGCCTAGAGGAAACACTACAGTAGCAAAAGGGAAATGCAGGGAGGAATATGGAACTTGCTTCAAGCATTATTGCTGGTCATTTAAAATCATTGAGAAGGATTAAAAACTGCTGTTCACCTTCAAAAGCACTCCAGCTTGCAAATACTGTGGTTGCAGTGCTTACCATACACAAAAGAAAATGTGAAAGGGTTAAGTATCACACCTGGCAACTGAACACCTACAGGATCAGACCCCCCATCACCACCCATTCAGGGAGGTTTCCTGACAGGAATACACTCTGGATCACAAGTCAGCATGAGAAATACATAGGGCTGTAGCCTGGTAACCATCGTTTAAGAAACTAATAATCAAGACTTTTCGGCGTTCACTGGAATCTGAAGTATGGTGCCTTTATAGGAGTGACAACTTTATTAGTAACAAGAGACGAAGCTCAGGGGTTTATATCAATCAGCATGGTTGCAAATGAGTAAACCAAACTCCTCACTTTCATACACACTTAATCATGACACTTCGAAGAGCAGAAAGACAGTCTTCATGAGTTAAAAAAAAGTTCAGTTCTGAAAGTTCAGAGCTCTCTATTTAAGAGCTAAGTTAAAGTTTTAAGGCATATTTTTCTATAGAACTGTAGTTGTTAGTACTCACAAATGACATTCTCCCACAGTCATGAAGGGAGAAATAGCAAAGTCAGCTCACTTCAGTCAAAAAGTAAATCAGTACTCCTTTGTACTTCATTTTCCACTCTCCTGAAGTAGCTCCCTTTCCAAGATGACACAGCATAGGGAGCAATTAAACTGCCTTGTAAAGTACAGTATATAAAAACAGCACATATAAAAACTGTTTGATATACAGGCTCATTGCAAAATTAAGCACTGCCATCAGGATTTTTTATTTTGTTCTTTGTTTCAGTTGATCTTCATTAAAGCAGTTAGATACCAGTGCTGATGAAGGGCTCTGGTCATCCAGCCAGATTCTTATTTACCACCTCAAAGCTCCTCTCTATTTGGACCTGCTCTAATTTTGAGGTTTGGGCTTGATACTGGGTAATACAGATATATGCATAAGCACTCCTGTGTTTTCTCATCTTTTAAACCAGGTCTCCAATAATTTATGGCCCACACTAGTTGTGACTTAATTGTGATCACACTATTTCTAACAGTTGCTGTTACACATCTGGCCATAAAAGAGGCGACACAACACAGCTGAACACAAGGACATCAGTGCAGCCAGTAGTACACTTTTCATAGCTCTGAGAAGCATTTTAATAGTCATCATGGTCAAACAGCACTTCCACTATCAAAAAAAAAAACACAAGAAAACCCACAAAAACATAACACCACACTGAAGTCCCTCGTCGTTATACTCTGGCTGTGCAGGGATTCCAAAGACTCCTGGTCTTGCCTAACCATGATCTATATACTACATTTCATAGCATTTTAGACTGCTGGGTCAAGAATGCACATGGCCCAATGCATCCAACATGCCTGCAGAGAGATAAGTTTCTCCACTTACCCAGAGCAGTGCTTTCATTGCAGCATCGGCTGAAGAACAGCTACTGTTTTGCAGCTTTATAATTGAACTCTCATGCTACTCCGTAGTGGTGCTGCAGCGGTAACTCTCGCTCACTGGGAGAACCATATTTAGAAAAGATGTTGGGTTCTCCCCCAGAGCAATGTAATAGCTTGGTAAGTGAAATTAACAGCCCCAGTAAGAGTCAAACACTGTCAGATTAAAAAAAGCAGAGCTAGACTCCTACAGGGAGAAGTCTGGGCTGAAGGCATCGAGCTTTATTGCAGGGATTCATTTAAACCCTGCTTCTGAACATAAAAAAAGTCCTGAAGCTATGTGCTGAGAACAGGGGCTCCTGAACGCAAGACGAGCAATATAAAACCACAGCCTGCCAACCTCCCCCCTCCCGCGTTTTCTGCAATAAATACCGAGAAGTTAATACCGGTGCGCCAACTTCACGCACGCAGCCGGTACCCGGCCCTTAATAAGGGGCGAGCGGGGAGGCCCCGGGGAGGGTCTGCGCCCGCGGGGGCAGCCGGGGGGCGCTGCCCGGCGGCGGGGGCTCCACCTGCGGCGCTGACAGGGCCCGGGGGCGGCGGGCCGGGCAA
>VXBA01002392.1:1265445-1312940 GCA_013399895.1 Serilophus lunatus | reverse complement strand
GGAGCGGCGCGGCCGGCGGAGGGCGCGGGGCCGGCGCCTTCTCCGTGCCCACGGAGCCCGCAGCCCTCGGCGGCACCCGGAGCCCCCGGCGGGGCGGCCGGACTGCGCTGCCCGCCCCAAAGGCAGGGCACCCCCGGCCCCAGCCCCGCGCGGGATGGGGGGGAGGGGGGGAGCAGTGACAGCTGAGCCGTGCAGCCGGGTCGGGCTGGCAAGCGAGTAAATTTGGCATAAGAAATCGCCAAATGGTCCACAAACCGTGTTCCTTTGGTCTGGCGCTGTGGGGCCAGAGCTGCTGCACGAGCAAGCTCGTGTCTCAGGGTGTGCAGGTCGGGACACTGGCCACCTCCGTGCCGGGGCTCAGGGCATGGCTGACCCGCTGCCACAGACACCACCCGCCCCTCAGGATCTTCCCTCGCATTCCCAACTGCAAAAGCAGCCCCACAGTCCATCCCTTGACGTTGCTCAGCCACTCCTGAAGACCTCGTTGCGGTCTTTGGTAATACGTGCCTTGCACCTGAAAAACCATCCCAAGCCCAAGTTTGGTACCTCTTAAGACAGCAAGCCCTTATAGACTGCGTGTGGTTCCCAGTATATCCAAGCATAACCAGGCACTCGGTAGTGGGAAGCTTGGGTAGAAAGTGAGCATTGTGTCACACATCAGGCGAGTGCAGCCATGGACCAGGAGCAAGAGCAGGGAAGAAATGGAGATGCATCTGTTGGTCGGGCTCAGTTTCTACAGGCATGTCCAATTAGGAGCTAAAGAGGGAGCAGTACCACGGCAGTCTACTGCTGAACCCTGAGCGTTGGAGGTATACATTGATGCCGAGCCTCTCTCTGCATGCTGAGTGAGTGGTGGAGGTATCTTATGAAACGGACTGACTTGCTTTTACATCGAGTCCTTCATTTTCAAATTACCAGCATGAGTTTGATGGAAGGCGCGGCAGGGCAGAGGCGCACCGGTCTGAAAAATAATATGCACAGGAGGTCATTGCTATGCATGTAATACTGATGATAACCTTTATGTAGGACTGTTTTGTGATGCTCTTACGGTAACACACAAGACATGAAATTTCTTGATACAATATATTTAACTTTCTTTACTCGGTGACCTTACAAGAGCCTATATACACACTTTCAAAAATTCCCTACAGTGTATCCGCTAGGTATGGGGAGGGGCTGGTACACCCACATGAAGAACCTTGTTATACAGTAGAAGTCATGTAATTCTGGCATTTTATCAGAGCAAAGCAGAGTGTTTAGCTGTAGCGGTTGCTTTAATCTTTCTTTTCTTAAAAAAAAAAAACAACACACACACACAAAAACAAAAACAAAAAAAGTCAAACAACAACAGCACTGATAAGAAAAAGTATTTATTTAAAAAATACCAGTAAGTAACATTTTGTCATTAACCTAGACAGGATAAGCCATTTGTTACTCACATGGAGCTCTGCCAGTATTCATTATTCTTGGCTTGCAGATTCCTCTGGGACTCCAAACACAGCACCTCACACAAGCCTACCTTAGTCCTAACCCTCACCACTCTGCTCTCCTGGTTCTAAGCTTTGCCAGCTCTTCTCCAATATGGTCTGCGGTATCCTCTAATTTTCCATTTCAAAGTCTCTCTGATCCACACCTGAACTTACACCATTCCGCATGACACGAGCAGAAAGACCTTGAGGGGAAGAGGAGGGGGAGAGCTGGGAAATCTGAATATGAGTGTCCTTGTGTACATCAGGATCAGCTCCGTTGAGGTTGGACAAGTTATACCAGTGCACACCTGAATCTGTGAAAAGACAGGCAGAATCTGGTGTGGTTTTGTTCAGGCAGTGATCCCACCACTGAAGTACCACATCATCTCATAGTTAAGTCTTGATTATCCAGTCCAGATAAGAACATCGCACTTGCCTAAATTCCCCTTTCCAGCTTTATAGAGAGATTTTTGCATTTGACCTATTTCATGTGATGCCTTCATGTGTTCTTTATCACTTTTACTTTAAACACAAATGTCTTTCTTTGTTTTATTTTTTCACAGACAATCCATGGATATCAGGATCTCTATGCTACATGAATGCTCATTACCATCATGAAAAAATAATTGTTTTCCTAATCCCTAAAAGAAAATGCCTGTTACACAGGAAATCTACTTTTCAATGCCCATGAGCGCTGACACCAGAGATGGTCAGAAATTCCCAGTAACAGAACCCTTTCACCTGTTTATGATCAAAGCTGTTCATAACCTTGCCATATGTATTTCCATCTTGACCTGTATTCCTATGAGCAGGTGTTTTTCTGTAGGAATGTGTATTTTCTTTGCAGAATCACAGAATATTCTGAATTGGAAGGATCATCGAGTCCAACTCTTTAGTGAATGGCCTGCAGAGGGATCAAACCAGTAATTGCCTTAGTGCAGAAGAGACTTCACAGCCTGGCCTATGTATCACAGTCATTAAATTTCACTGAGCTGCTCCAAGCCCAAAAACCCTTAGCAAATCACCATTCAGGAGGGTGGAGGACACCCAAGCTCACTTTAATGATGCCGTTAAGAGAGAAAGTATATGGAGTTTATTCTCCAAATGGTAAACCAACTTCACCATTGAAAATGTGTGCCTAACTCTTGAGCATAATGGGCCTGGTGCTCTGGTGGGTATAGGTGCACTTTACTGGTGTGTCATCTTCAAATGAAAATCTAGGTAAATAAAACAAACTTCTGAAAGAGAAAGTTTCGTGCCACTAAACTGTCTGTTATTTCTCTCCAGATTGCTGGAAAGTGGGAGGTGCCTGCATTGGACACCAGTGGCATTGCAGAGGTGCTGGTAAGCCAAGAGAAGGCTATTGACCAAACATAAGAGGAATTGGGCACCAAACCTTCTCACTTGAGCTTTTCTAAAAATCCCTGCCATCACCTCAGAGTGCCAAAAACTGTGCTGGCACAGTGCCACTCCAGTCAGTGGTGTCTCACCAGCAAAGAACTTGCCCAGGGTGCATAACTGAAAACTACAAAGGAAGAGGGACATGGAACTGGAAGAGACATTGTTCTTCATGTCCAGGCATTTGTACACAAGGCCCAGAGTTTGGATCCTTCAGAGGAAGATGTAAGCTCAGCCATAATGAATTCAACTATGCAATGCTGCTGGAAGTAGCACTGAAACTGGTACCGTTGGGGCTTGTTGTGTATACCAGATACAGCCTACGACTTGCACCTCTGAAGACTTACCCCAACATGTGCCTGTCTGTGTTGATGATTAATATCTTGTTGCTATGGTGCATGCGTATCATGCACACCACCACAAATTCATGGCACAGAACGTATATATTGGTGGTCTTGACAACTGTTCAGGGAGAACTGTTTGATTGCTTTGATTATTTGCCTCTGCATCTACTTGTCTTGTCCTCAAACAAGTTTCAAAAGATTGCTGTCCTCTTTTGAACAGTGTTGGCACCCATAACAGAGCTGTCATGGGATCTGTCTGCCACAGCTTCCACATAGCCCCTCTTGCACATGTTTAGCAGAAGTTATTACAATGATTACAATGCAGAATTTAGAGCTCTTTTTTTTAACATTGTGCCTATTGAATCATTTGGATCATTTTAACCAGAGAATTATCCATTGCTGCTGTGCCTTAATTGCTGAGAACCTGCAGCAGTAAAACAGCCTTTTATACTATGCTAGCTCTCCCAAATCTCCATCTAAAGTAAGTTCAGGGCAGCCCAAAATAAAGACTGGAAAGCCACAGTTAAGTACGCTCATGACCCTATGCAGTTTACAATAGCAACCACAGGATGAAAGAATATGTGCATTCACCCTAAAACAAAGTAGAATACAATTTTCCCAGTTTCCTAGATATAGGTAGAATATGGGGAGAGTAGGGAGGAGTAAATTTGACTCAGTGGTTTGAAGGTGGAAATCAGAAGTCATTGGGTTCAAAAGGATTCACATCACAACAAACAGCAATTTTACAGCGTCATCCCACTGTCAGCGCAATTGCTACTGCATGCAAAGTATTCACAGTTGTTAAGAAGCAGAGACACATTGCTGTTAGCATCTTCTGGGGTGTATTTGCTGAATTATGTTGACTAAAATGAGTCCCAGCTTTTTATTAAAGCTAATTATATATAGGCTTAAATGAAATGGAAACTCTGTTAGTAATAGGAAGTGTCCTATTGGGCTTTTCATCCTAGAAGCTCTTTGCAGAATATTCATTTATACTTGAACAAAAAGCTTTGTCAAAAATATTACAGGATTTCAAGTCTTTTCCCATGAAATCCATCTAGAGTCTGTCACTTCATTCATTATGCTTCATACAGAAATTCTGTGCAGACTTTCTCTAGAAAATATGTTGCATTACATGGGTCCTGGCTGCAGGAAAACTTTGGTTTCCCAGAGAGCTGCTAGTAGTCCTGGTTAGTTCCCATCACTGCCAAACCCTCACCTCTAGAGTCCATCCATCTGATTCTACTACCCAGCCATACCTTCATGGCCCTGTGTTATTTGACCACAGGAAGAGGCTGTTGTCCATACATCTGTATTATTATTATTATTATTATTATGAAAACAAAACAAAATCCAAAAAAGGAATGCAGTGAGGTGCAAGGTGTAATAAAGAGGCAGCAATGCCCATTTGATCTTCAATATGTTTTTTCATGGTGCTGCAGCCCATACCTATTTTTAGGGATGGAATCTCCACAAGGACATGGCTGATGTTAGTCTGTAATTTGCCCGCATCCTGAAAACAAGGGTACTCTCTTTTTTTGCCTTTTTACTCTTACTTATATTTTGCAAATTCTAGGGTATAAGGTTAAGAATCAGTATGAAGCCCAGTGCAGTGAGGATGAACCATAGGTATTTATGCAGCCCTTGGATCTGGAAAATTAATTTGGACTCTTCCAAATATCTATCTAATAGATTACTAATGCGAACTGTGCACTTTTTAATTCCATGAAGTAAGTATAACATCACTCCAGGCTCTAAAAAGAATGCCAATCAACCCTATCTTTAACCTTTAGAATCTTTAAAAGTACTTAGGGACTTGCCAATTTTTTTTTTATTTTTTTTTTGAGTCAGCTATGAGTTTGAAGTTGGGTAAGACTCCATATGGACTCCAGAAAAGAGGAGCTCTGTTCCAACCTCATTTATCAATCTCATCAAGGCAAAGATTCTTTCTGCTCATCCTGTCTACCTGGGTGGGATAGATGGAAAGTGGGTGGGGAAAGAACTACCTCTGCACTGAAATTTTGAGGAGTTGGTACTCTGGGCTGCAAATGTGAAGGAGAGTAAGTGGTGAATTGCCCATACATGAGACCTCTCTGCCCATGCAGAGTGGGCTCACCATCAAAAATGCAAAAGAAATGTGTGTGTGTGTGTGTGTGTGTGTGTGTGTGTGTGTGGGCATTACGCCAGGGCACACAGAAAGCAGAGTCCCTTGCCTGACCCCTCTTCATGTGGCCTTCCACCAGCACAGACAACAGCAAAAAGGAGGAAGAAGCAGCTGAGGACCAGGCAGGCCTGTGAGCTCAACAGGTCATGACATGGGGTTTATATTTTGTTACTTGAGCAGAGAGATGTCTCTGTCTCAGAGAGATGCTCATTTGAATGCAATAAAGTATTTTGTCTCACAGGTTGGCACACTCCTCATCTGCCTCTCTCCATCAGCAGTTCATATCCTCAGGAACCTCAGAATTTTGTACTAAGCAGCATGAAACAGCTCACAAACACACCCTACCAAAGAAACCTTTGCATCATATTAGACACTCTTTGTCTTGTGATTTGAGGAGGCAAAATGGTGACAAAACAGGAGAATACAAATTCTAAGATGCCTTGATCCTGCAATTTCTCATTAGAGCCAAGAGTAACGCTCATTATCAGACTGACAAAATTTGTTTTTTCATCCCTACCGGTTTCTTAGCACTGATTTAGTTTTCACACTGACAACAGTGAAACGGCACTTAAATCACAGCCCTGAGAACCAGCTACACGTATCCAAAGCTGAGCAGAGTTCAAACCTCAGCCCTGTGCTGATACAGAGTCTTTTCTGTTTTAAATTGCCCACCCACTCACTATTCCCAGCTGCCGAGCCACATAACGTTCAAAGACCACACACAAGATGCAAGAGCAATAGGGGCCTGTTGAAAATTAAAGTGCAACAGCTTAGTCAAGAGGATAGGCACTAACATTGCTGCCTAAGAAATGGGGGCAAGGAATGAGGACAGAAAGGCAGAGAGGACCGTGGGAGATCCATACAGAAAACGATGGGAATCTACACTGGAGTGTATTTTACAGAAATCCCCAACCCTCAACTCAGAGATCAACAGAGACACAGAGCTTCCTATATGAAGACAGGCAAGAACCAGATCAGAAAAAGAGTTGTTGCTCTCCAGAGGATAGACATGATACTAGGGTCTGAGGGTTTGTTCTCTGGCTGGAAGCACCTGGATATGGTCAAAAAAACTCTCTGTGCCTTATTTTCTCATCTTGAGCAAATGTCAGGAAGTATAAGAGCCCCCATTTGAATGTCTTGCTGTCTCCCACTGCCCCCAACAAACACCAAAACTGTCAAAGAGTTCTGTTTTTTTTTCTCTTCAGTGCTGCTGCTAAAGGGATCTGGCTTTGAAATAAACTTGTTTGAATGCCACAAAGTAGTGTCACCTATTCCTCTTCATTCCATTGTAAGAGCACATCGCCATTGGAAACTAGAGAATGTTGTGATACCCCTCCGTGGTGACATAAAGGCAAATGTGGCTCAGCATCACACAGTGTGGGATGTGTCACAGCACCCTCACTTTTAGAAAAGAACGCGGCTCCTCTGCTGACTCCTAGTCTAGGACTCACAGAGTCCAAGACAAACTGGTGACAATAGACATTAACCTGAATGTATGTGCTCAGGTGGCCAAGTTTGCTAAGAGTTTTGCACAAAAAGCGACTGTTCACCTCAAAATGTCCTGTTGTTTCTATACATAAAGAATGTGTGTTTATATGTTTATACATCGAGATTTTGTGCTTTGTTGCTAACCAAGCCTGAATACTTCAAGGCTGAGTCAAACTGTACTCTAAATATGGACTGTTTTATCCATCACTAAATTAAATGGCTTTACTGCTGAGACAAGGCACAGGGCGCAACCCAGGGGTCGGAACAAGAAACAGCGAAGGTAGTTTCTGAAAGCACTCAGGGCATTTGAAGAGGCAGACTCCCAGGGCTCTATGGGTGTCATCCTACGCCCTCGTCCTCAGCTGGGACAGCAGCTCAGGAGAGATGAAAGAAGGAAAGATGAAATACAACATGCCATTAACTTTCTCGCTACAACTCTGATTACTGCTAGCAAAAGGAAGCAAGCTAAGGAGGCACTAGAAAGAAAGGCTCAGTCAAGTACCCCATGCTAAATACTATGAGATAGTGGTTTGAACCCAGGAGCACATATGGTAGCATGTATGCCTGCAACCACCTAAACTAGAAGCACAGATACAAAAGCGCTTGCAGCATTGTCAGGCTTTTTCATTTGGTCTCGGATTTGGGCTTCAGAACACGTGCAACAACAAACAGAGCAAAAGATACTGAGATTAGGATTTTGGTAGTTAACGCTTTTGCTCCATTAATTTTACTGCCTTTTTTAAAAATGAGAAATGTAAAAAAATGTAGGTGTACATGCACACCATTTCATTCTTCTGACTCCTGTCAGAAACTTGGTGCAGAAAAAAACCTTCCAGCACAAAATTCATTGCATCCAGCTTTTTGAAATATCCCACTGTGATACATATCAACCTTTTCCTTTTGATTGATAGCCTTTCCTAGAGAAACACAGCAGAACAGATGTGTGTGCATGGGTGCCATCAAATTAATTTTAACTTTCTTTTTTTATGCTCCCCTCTCCCACCCACAGGCTTATAAAGTTATTCTGAAAGACGTGAGAATCCTAAATACTGGGGGAAGGGAGAGTGGGGATTAAGGGACATCTGAAGAAAGTAGTATAAAATTGCACTGAAAGCAAAAATCCTCCCACCATAACCTACTCTTGTCCACTCCTGTGTCAACAAATATGCAACCAATTAATGTAATTGCAGAGTTATTTATGGTGCACAGGAAAGTGTAGCCAGGGTCCCTGAGAAAAAAGGTTGTAGGGATAGGAACGCCTGGGTTTCCCCCTCACCCCCTCCTTTGCAGATGTTTAAGTTGACTTGTGGTGTCCATGTGTCTCATAACCAAGAGCCTGTCTACTTTGCAGGTGTTGCTTGCCGCATGGGGGTGGGTAAACTGGATGAAAGGAGACCTGGAAAAAAGTTGGGTTCTTCTGATTTCAAACTGTGACCAAAAGATATTGATTGGGTTTAGATATCCACACACACACTTTGCAGCCTACAAACGCCCCATACTTAATCCCTTTAGATGACCCTTTCGACATCAGCAACAACATTTGAACACAACAGGGGAAAAAAAATTCTTAGCTCCAGGATTTGATTGTTCAGGGTGACAGTTTTGTTACTGTTCAGTGCCCTGCACAAGAGAGGTTTTAATTAGAGCTATTGAGTGGTTTGAATTGGCACAATTAGGGTCAGCATTAATGATTGCTGCATGTGTTCTTTTGAACAGTAAGGGCATTTTTTTTTGCCCATGGACAGGAGGGGGTAGCAGCTAATGAAGTAGGAGAGTGCAAATTATCTCTGCAAAGCTAGGGCAAGTGTAATACACACTGGGGATGAAGCAGAGAGCAGGAAGAGAGGCTACATCTTACGGGCCTGATCTACGAGACTTCCCTGCAGAGTGCTGAGCACCATCATTCTCCACTGCTTGCCATTCGCTTCCTCAGGTGCTCAGGCTGTACAGAGCAATGACAGAGCTGCATTTCTTGTATCACAAGGGAAAACCTCAGAGAGGCAAAGTATATGCAGTATTCTCATATCGAAAAATACAACAGGGGATAGAAAAAAGGCTGCAGTCTGCTGAGAACAGCAGTCTGCTTCAAAACAAGAACATGCTTGTGCGAATTGGTACTCCCATGAGTAGGCTTGTAGGCTTTACCCACCTCCCATTCACTTCAGTGGGATATTGGATCAGTTCAAAGAAACACAGCCACATAAGAGATAGAGATACATATTTGTGTACAAGCACCCCTCCTGTGTGTGTGTAGAAATGCCTCCCAAATGCACAGACCTGCCTTAGCTGCACTGCAGGTGGATGCCAGAGCCCCATGCATATGGCAGCTCTGCCAAAGGCTGCTCCCACTCCTACTGAGAAAACAAGATTCCTCACAACCCATGCCACTTGACTTAAAGAAAAGACCTCCTGGGAGGCATACCTATGGTGTCCTCAGAACTTGCAGATCTCCTGAAATGTGCTCATTACACATTCTCTTCCTGACTCATACAGTCGACAAAACTCTGCAGAAATACTCCTGGGTTGCAGGAGAAGAATATTCCCATGTCAGTCCAGCAGAGCTAGAGGCCTCTCTCCCACATAGCTACTTGTTGGGGAAGGTTCAAGTAGGTGATAGTGACAACAACCATGTGGGTTCAGGGACTGACTGGGTGTACAGGACCTGCCCTACTCCTGTGAAAGGCTTTCATTGCTTCTGGGTCATGCACATCCTCTCCAAAGCATGAGCTATTTTTGCCTCAAACAAAGCTTTCCAAGTGCTCTCCATTTAAACAAGATTTTGATCAGGCATTATAGTAGAACCACAGGCCTCTCTTCACCTTCAAGGTACAAAAAGACTTTGTTCATGTGCCAGCTGCCCAGCGGTGGAGCCGCCCTCCACTTCAAGCAGCAAGAGACAGCTATTTCACACTTACATGTGCAACATATCCCTTTTTATTGACGGTGGGGTAACCATTTGATACCTGAATCAGCCTATAAGTCCCTTCTGGGCTCCAAAGTGCCCAGATAGAGCTGGTAGGGCTCACATACCTGTGGGGCTGTCTCAGGTCTGGTAGTACCACTGGTCTCTTGGCGTGGCTCCTGAATACCTGTGCAAGCCATCAGACCTACTGTAAAGTGTCCTCTCTCTGTCTGCAGTAGTCATGTCTCCTGAACATGACCCAGAGATGGAGATGCATTGTCAGGCACCATGCACCAAAGAAAATGTTGATTCTTCAGTAAGTTATGATTAGTTGGTAGAGCTGAAGAGAAGAGTATGTATCTATATGCTGTCAGAGAACTGATCCTTATACATTTTTCAGAGAACATATTCAGCCAAACTTTCTGCAGTCATCCCAGAGTGTGACCACCAACACCTAACCACTCAGATTTTTGAGGCTGAGCATTGGCACCAGCCGAGGCTGCACAGCCCACCAGTGCCTTCATTGGCAAAGCAGGTAAAACTGTGTGCACAACAGGAGCAGAGAAGCTGGGTGGAATCCTGGGTGTGCAATCTCAGTTGGAAACTAGCCAAATATTTCACCTTTCACACATGCAAAGGAAGACAAAGGTGCCCAAAACATGGAGAGAATAAGATTCTTTGGTGTGGTTAAACAGAGGTCTCTGTGTATTTCTGTTTGTGGATATTTTCAGATATTTCAGCATCTCTGCCTCTGTAAACATTACCTTCTCTAAAAGAAAAAAAGAAATAACCAAATTTTTCTGGCTTTTTTTAAAGTAACATAAATTAGCTTTTTAAATTATGTAAATTATTCTATTCTTACTTAGGATACAGAGTAGCCCAATTTGGGAAATAATTACAGGCCAAAATCTTGCCAGGCAGACAGAGATCACACAGACAGTTTTTGTACAAAGAGCTCATATTCTCTAATAGGTCCAAACTAGAAGTGGAGTCTGCAGTGTGAAATTTTAAGCAGTGATGCTGCTGCAATCCATTTGGAGCTTGTAGAGGGATGCCAGTCCAGTGGGCATTCACAGCTAGAGTAGTCTCACTTAGTTGTCAAAGTCCAAGAAAGTAGCCTAAGGTAGACTCCTTCCCCTCAGGTGTGGTTTACTCCTCATTTGTCACATTTATGTCCTCACAACAAGTTCTTTAGCTTAATACAACTTTTTGTGGTGCTCGTCCCCAAGATTCATGAGACCCCCTCAGTAAAGGGCCTTTCCCCAAGTGTGCCAACCCCCAGGACACAAAAAGCCCAGCAATTCCAGGCAGAGCTGGAATTGAGCAGGTGGATGGCAGGAGGGTGACAGTAGACCTGTCGCAGTGTGGCCCTCTTGGAGAAGCATGGCTGCAGGTGTCTTCCTCTTGCCCAGCACCTCTGAATGGAGAAGACAGACTCTTGCTCTCGGTGGGGAAACCAGTCCCACTGGAGTTCAACAGAGGTGCAAAATTGGAGTTCTGGGGGATGGGCAGAGACATGGAACACCTCATGGCTGCTTTCACTTCCTTCCCTTAAGTCTCTCTCATAAGGACTTCAACTGTTCCCATGGCCAGCAATTTGGTTTGGGCAGACGTCCAGCATTGCTTAGCAGATCCAAAATGACACCTCACACATTCTTGAAGGTGTGAAAGAAACAACCAAGCTGTATCGTTTCACCACCCTCAGGGTACTGGAGGTGATACCATAGATTTGCCAAGGAGCATAGAAGGACATCCACAAACATTTCATGACCACTTTCTTTGAGACTCCTTTGTTATTAAATAGCCATGGGTTTTGGCAACCCAAACATACAACTGCTCAGACAGGATGTCTGCCTTAACTTTCTTGTCATATATCCTCAGAAAGGCAATACTTTTCAGTAATGATTTAGATTTATGTAATCAAATAAATATATTAATAGTCTTCATATGAATCCTTTACAAGAAAATAATAATACTGCAGGCTGGAGGATAGGGAGGGCACCAAGCTGCCAGGTAGGCCCTGGAAAGAGTCTGGAAGCTAGTGGACAAGAGAGTGGATGTGACACGTGGAAAGCTGGATGCAAGAGGGAATGTTGTGAGGGCTGGCTGGATCCCTCATGTGGTTAAGGGAAATGTTTGTGAGCAACAGCTGAACCACACAGATAGCTTGAGTGGAGCACTGGGGACATTCTGGGAAATAGGGCCCTGCTAGACCAATGAGCCTGGTAACCATACCTGTAATAACACATAATCCTGAGATAATCTGGCTAGCATTATCAGAAATAACAAATTCAGGAATGGATATGGCAAAACTAGGACTAAAGAGGAAAAAGTAGGTAGGTACAGGTTGTCTCTTTTGATTGAGGAATGGAAATGGAGGTGCAGGGTGCCAAAAAGAGAGGTCAAGAAACACAGAAATGGATAATGAGATATGTGATTCATGTGTCTGGGGCTATTTGTCAAACAGCCCTATGCTTGACCACTGGAGCCAGACAACGAAGCAAATCCTGTGTTTCTCGGCTGTGCCAGCAGAGTCAGACCTGCTTCCACCCCAGGCAAAGGACATGAGTTGGCAGTGCAGGGAGGAGCTTTCACTTGCTATCAGATAAATATCTGGATGGAGAGATTGAGCATCCTAGCATAAACACTTTGGTGCTTGTTCCAAATCAGATGGCATTAGCAACTGCCCACCACTGTGTAACACATAGGATTTAGGACTCTCTGTTTTCAGTTCAGTTAATACAGATAAACTACAGTCACTAAAGGAGGTGCCTTGTTTACCTTCAAACTCATGGTCTACACCCAAGAAAAGTGTCTTCCAGGAAAATAATTTGCACTGAGAAATGAGTATTGCATCTCCTCTGCCTTAGTGCAGGCCCTGATTAGGAAATACAAAATATACAAGCCTCTTTGAAGTGATAGCAGTTCTGCAAGCATTCCCAGCAGAAGATATAAATGCAGACTTCAAAAACTTGTCTGAAAAAAGCAAGTTACTCAGAATTTGCTCCATCTGAGCTTTGGCTGAAGGTTTGATACTGACTTATTTTACTGAAAATAGTTGGCCCATCTCCAACTTAAAAGAAATATATTTTGTCATTAAGCTCCACAGCATTTCACTTACTGTACCTCAGATCACCCAAAAACCAGCAGAGACTTTGTTTTTTGTCATTTCTCTGTATCAGTGTTGCCATACCACTGCATTTCTGTGCTGCAGCCAGACCAGCAGTACTTGTGACCACACCAGCTAAGAAAAGGCGATGAATAACCCCGTGGAGCCTATGCTGTGAGACATCTCTCACTGACCTGAATATTGAGCAGAGAATTTACCCTCACAGCCTTTTCTCCGTGTTCCCAGGTCTCCTTCCCCTGGCAGGTCCAGGGTTTGTCCTAACTTTGGACCTTGTGTAGGGAAACCAGTAGCCGTGTTCATACAGTTTCAGCTCTTTCCTAAGGCAGATTGCTCCATCCCACCTCAGAGCTTCTGTTTCCTTGCCCTCTACTGTAACCTCTTCTGTAGACATCTTTTGCTCTAGCCTCACTACAAGGAAAATAAGTTACTCAGATTCTGTATCTAAGAGTACTTCAAAAACTCCAGTGTTGCCAAGACACTTGCAAGCAGCTGAAAGAACCCAAGTATTTTGCTGAAAACTCTTGTCCAGAACAGAAACATGTGCAAAGCTGGACTCCGTATCATCAAATTCATCACATATGATAACCAATATCCACTTCAGAAGTGTTTGTGAGAAAGCAAGAGAAAGCTGGAGGCCTTCAGCAGAGCTGGGCAAATGAACCACCATTAAGAATTCTACACAATTGGAACTGTTTATCCAGTTGCCTTTTTATTTATCTGTAAGTAACATTCTTTATGCCACTCCAGTGGGTTTTTTCACAATGTTATTGAGATTTTGCAACATTATTGCCTTGGTTTGAGGGAGGGGTACATTTCTCTTTTTGTCACATCAAGCTACATTCTCACATTAAAGAGAAATGTCAAGCAGCCAAGTTTAGTTTCAGCTACATCTGCTTATGGAGCAGAGCTCCTCCCCTAGTTAACCAGTGAGATGGATCATGAGACAAGATTGAGGAGGCTTTGGGGTCTAGGCCAAATCAACCAGCTGACAGCCCTAAAAAAGGGCAGCTGATGTCAGGGAAAAGCAGTAAGAAGAGCAATATGAACTGCACGATAATTTAGGAATACCATCAGGAATTCTGGTGTAAACTGTTCACGACTCAATTCACAGTCACAACAAGCTTGTATGCAAGGATTTCTGCAGCCTGGAAGGGCAGTAGATCCTCCCACCTACACCACAACTTGACCAGCACCTTTGCAAAGGTCACAGTGGCCAGCCTCTTCACCACCACCCTGGCCAGGCTCTGATCCCATGTTCAGTAACACAGACAGCAGTACAGCTGGCTGTAGAACTGGTACGTCCATATGCGACTTCAAAACTTTCCAGGGTCTTTCCTTGCTCTGATTTCTCATCAAGCCTGAGAACCTCTGTACTAATTGGAGATCCTTAAAAGAAAGACCAATTTGTCACCACAGGAGCATTTTTTTTGTGCAATAGCTGTTTAGCAAAGTGTGAAGATTCTCTAAAATTCTAGCTAGAGCTACGGTATTAAGTTTAACACAACTGATTAGGGACTGACATCCTCACTTTCTTCAGCTGTCCCATTTTCACTGCCTGCAAATTGCTTACCTTCCCTTAGCCCCATCTTCTCCACTCTTGAACTAATGCAACTCAACATAGCCTTTCTTGTTTCTATGGCAGCTCATCACTTAAATATAGTGATCCAACTATAAATACAAACGAAGAACATTTCCTGGGTCCTCTGGCTGATGAATATTACAGCCTTTCTGAGAAACCAGTCTTTGTTGGTGTATTGGTTAGGGTTCAGTTAGCTCATAGTGTAGGATACTGAGAGCTTACCTGGAGACAGTTCTGCAATAGTCCCTAGGTCAGGTGTTTGTGGAGCTGATCTCTTTAGCTTCTGCAGACCTGTCCCTTCCAATAGATAAATTATCAGCTGTGAAACTGATTCTTAGCACACTATTCTTCCTCAATGAAAAGCAAAATTGGAAAGGTGAGCAAATATTGGTAAAAAAAGATTAAAAAACCCTCCCGTAAACAAACCAAAAAAAAAAAAAAAAAAGGACTTTAAAAGCATAACCAGTTGGCCCTGAGAAACAGCCATATTGCAGCAAATGCAACATGCTTTCCTGAAAAACACAGAAAGCCAGCATCTTGGAATTTGTCTGGGGCAACAAAGCTAATTCACTCTACTGAAAAACATCACATTCATCTTGGCAAGAAAAGCCATTACAGAATTAACTTATTTCTGATGTTTTTTAAAGGAACTACCTTGTACAGTTCATAGGAAGAAAATCCTTTCTGCATATGGTTTTCACAAGGACAGCTCCACTCAGAGGGCAGATATCTCAGTGTGGGGAGGCAGGAACATTTGACGGGGGACAGACCAGGGGAAGAAATTCTAGTAGCACTGATTATCATTTTTGGAAACAGCAGTCAGTCAAGCAGATGGCAGTGAAACAACTGTTGTTCATCCCTGCTGATGGCATGTTAGATAAGTGATGTGCTTCACCCTCTGGGGTCCCAGACAGAATTGAGATGAATGGCTTCAGCCGAGTATCCAGCTCTTGGGAAGCTTGTTAGGCAGGGAAGGTCCCATCTCAAGAGCTGCAGGATTGCACTGCATAAAGCTTCTGCCATTATTTCTTGTTTCTTATGAATCTAGATACCACTGGGCTTAACAGCAAACAAATTTTGCCCTTCTGCCAACAATTAACTGAGCATATAAGCACTGCCAGTTCACTTTAGTGCTTATGGAGAACCTTTCCCACACAGTCATTGCTGTGATTTATCAGAGGAATCATCTACAATTGACACAGTCAGGACCAAAGGCATAACTTTCACTGCCTGAGCATGGACATTTCCTGTGTGACCTCAGCTCCATAACACCTGTTGAAAGCAGTGATACCCACGACTACATTTTTCTCAAAAGGATGCTGAACTAGTCTGTCACATACATGTGGGCTGGAGAGCAAAATAAGTAGCTAATTTTCCAACAGCGACTAAGTGCAACTCTGAATATTGGGTGGGATTTCTATTGCATATACTGGCCTTCACGGTTTCTGTGATGATATTTCCTGTCTCCTTCTCACCACCTATTTAGTCTCTCCTAGCTGAAACAGCCTAGGAAAGGGCTGGTCCACCCTACTTCCCACACTGATGTCTGTACTGCCAAACCAGCACCAATGGCAATATCCTTTTTCACCACCAGGCCAGCAAGAATCCAACCTCACCTTCACATCCACAGGTAGGTTTGCAGTTAGAATAACTTGTATTTCTGTAATATTATGTGAAGCCCAAGCCTTTGGGCTGCAGTGGTCTAGTAAGTGAAAACATGAGAGTCTCAGCAGGCATCTACACAGCACCCCTGCCATGCGGCCCAAGTCACAAGACAGGCAGGGAAAGGATTCCCAGCAAGGGATAAAGAGCGTAACAGAGTCCAGCAGAGACACTGATATCCATGGTAGTCCTCATCAAGTTCTGTCCTTCCCCTTGCATCATTCTCACGAGTGGGAAAAGATATCAGTGAACCTGTCTACCCTCTGCTCCCCCATTTGGATGCAGAGGGCCAGGCTGCCATAGGGAACATAATTTAAAAGTGTCTAACCTCATGCTTGGTAAATTAGGCCCATTGTACAAGCCCCTGTCTGTATCCCTGTACATGTAGAATACATATTGATGAAGTGGGATTTTCGTGCTGAAAACCGACAATATGATACCCAGGAGATATTTCCTGTTCTCAGTGCTGCTGTGTCATTAACTTTCCTGCTTGTTTTGAATGTTTACCTCTCAAGCTAAAGTGTCTAGAACTGTGAAAGCCACAGCTAAGAAAAAGTCATTATTACAAACATCACTAATATTTATGACGGACACTCAGAGAAAAATATTCCACAATGCAATGCTTGTTTTCCACAGAGCTCAGCTAGGGCTAGAGTGCCTCAGAGTTCTATTCTGCTTCATCTCTCTTCCATTTTCCTCCAAGCAGCAAGGGCACCTCGGAGCAATGAGGATTTTCTGGCCCTTTAACAAACCCCTTGTCCGCCAGACTTCCTCCTTTCATAGCCCCCATGCGCTCCCTCCCCTCTCCCCCAGGGCTAGTTAATATGTGCCAAATCCTGACACCCTGAATGGTTTCCCAACGCCGACACTAATCACGTTTTCGGGAGCAGGTCAGCAGTGAAGGAGCTGAAATTCGTGTGAAAAAGTCCCCGGGATGGCCCCGGTGCCTCACACCTGCATGCCCTATTCATCTGCACTGTTTACACATTGTCATCCACAATTAATTCTTTCCAGGGACGCTCCACTGCCTGCCCTCCCGTTGCACAGGGACCCCATTCTGAGCTGTTGTGTCTGTTAAATTGAGCATGGGGTGCTGCGATTAAATTAAGTTTTGTGGCACTCTCACTCGCTCTCTCTCTCCCCTCCCTCCCCTTCTCTTTTCTCTCTGTTAATAACGATGCCTGACGGAAGATTGCTGGCACTGGAGTAAAGAGGTAATTACAGGCACTAAAAGTAGGGAAAGAAAAATTTGTATGTGGAAATGTGAATGGGGACATCTTTTCTGGCTAGCCTACATTGCACTCAGCGTGAGGTGGGAACCACAGCCCCATGCAATGTTCAGGGTACAGGCAGGAGAGGAGGGCACAGGGGCGCGCACGATCTCCCACAGAGCAAATCGGCAAAATCCAGATCTGTGAGAGTCCTTACCCTCTGGCTTGAATACAGGCTTTCTGCAGCAAGTGATATTCTCACCTTCTACTACAGCCGTGTTTTTGCATATATGTAGCATGCAGCAGCCAGGCTGCTCTTCTCCAAAGACACCATACCCAAACAGACCAGGAGAAATTCCCTGGGCTAACAGGCTAGCGAGTTTCCTCACACAGGCACACTTCTGCACTGTTAAGTAAAACATAGAATGAAAATCACACACTGGAGATGAGGAGGAAAACAAGAGAAGAGGACAGGAATTTGACTAGCTTCTGCAAAAACTCAAGGCAGCGGCTTTTTTTGCCAAGTGTTTTGCTCATGCACAAAGTGGACAACTGGTTTTTATTACTGGGATGTCTTCAAAGTCAAAGAGCCATTTTTGCTGAGAACAGAAACGTGCAGCTTTCTGAGCAAGTGAAGTTGGATGGATTTGGCTTTACGTCTTTGTTCACCCACTAGCAGGACTCAGTATCACAACCAAGAAGGGCACTACCCTGGCAAGAAGGGCAGAGCTTCAATGCTTCCAGCCAGCAGCCTGGACTAGGGCTACAGCCAAGCTAAAGAATAGCCTCTGTTTGCTCATGTCAGAATGTACACCAAAACCAAACCAAACCAAAACAAACAAAAAACACTCAAGAATTGCCTCGAGTTCCGAGGCCCCAATATCCAAGATACACATGACATATGTGGTCAGTTAATTGACTACAAGTACAGTCTTTTAAGTCTTGGCAAATAGCAGCCTCTCTGATTTTTATGCTATGCAAGAAAATTGCCCCTGCAAGACAAAAATCTTCATGTTGGCAATTAAAGAAACAGCCTCCTCATAAACACCACTGTAAAATATTGTTGCATACATGTATGAAATGTGCTGGAAAGCACGTGCTACATCCCCCTCTAGTGCTGAACTACTACAGAATAACAGCCTAATCCTGCTACTGCTTTCTTCAGCCGGTACAGAGTCTTTTCTGTAGCAATTCATAGTTAAACCCCATAAACAAACCTGAAAAGTGGCTGCCACATGTGAAGGCATCTTTAGGGGATGACTGCTCTACAGAAGATGTATTCACAGAGGTTGAGGAGTCCAAGAGTCCTTAAAATGAACAAGGCTTTAATACCTCCTAAATGCCAATGTAAATCCTGGGTAAATCTGTTTTGTTTTGTTTTGCAAGTCTCCTTATTAATTTTGTGCTTCCTCTTAAAAACTAGGCAGCTGTAGGCATCACACACCTGATCAACACCTGTCCCAGGTATTTAGTGCTTCATAACGAGCATGGCCTGGGGAAGGCAGCCCCTCCAAGAGCACCACCTAGAGTTGTTACCCTCCCAATCATCCTCCATCATAGCAGACATGGTCTTGCAGGCCTTACTCAGGTAAGGAGCCTGGCTGAGTCAGGCAGGGAGTACCAGCTTTCATCAGCTGCCTGTATCCTATTGCATCATCCTGTCTCACCTTCTGCACCTACAAGGATAGTCAGGGTTGACATCCAGGTCATAGCATCCCTAGGGGTCTGCAAAGTGCATGTCAGCTCATAGCAAAGGGATTCCAACTGCAAGTCTCAGTCCTGAAGCATGCATGGCAGTGTGTGTCGCATGTCCTAGACTCTCCCCATGCTTCGTGATGCAGAGCTTTTCAGGTGGTCAGCCTGCATTTACCTTGCATCCCACTGTGGGATAGTTGCGGCTTGTTAGCAGGAGAGGGAGGAAGCCAGAGAACAGTCAAGCATCAGGGAAAGTCAGAGCCAAAGAAGGACCTGAGGAGGCTGGAGAGAGCAGAGGAAGGCTGGCTTCAGCAGCTTATCTGGGTCAGGCTGGGCAGAGACCAGAAATTACAACCAGTATGGGCAGCAAATGTCAGTCTAGCTGGCATCTTCGATTGGACATGGGAAAATGGCAGCACACATAGCACCGGCACCATGCTCTTCCTTCCATTCTTCCTCATCCAGCCAACAGACTCTGCTTATACAGTCCTTCTAACCGGGTACTACAGGCACAAAGCACAGCTACAGCCTCCACAGCCTCCTAACAAAAACATTGTTGCTCAGCAGAGAGGAGCAACTGAGCCAGGAGGCTCCCTCTACCAATCAGACATGCTGCACCAACAGCTGCAAGCACTCTTTGCCTCCTCTCTGTTCAGCCTCAGGGAGAAGCAAGCCCAACGCTTCTTTCCAGGCGGGTAAAATCTGCCAAAGAACAGCTGAACATAGGTCTTTATAATGGATGCGTTTGTGCAACCTCAGTGGCAGGTGTTGGGAGCAGCCCTGCTTACGAAAACTTGAAGCAAAGGCTCCTCTCTAAACCATTTTCCTGAAGCAGAACTACTAGTACTCTTAGTAATATAACTATCGCAAAACCTGCCATCTGCTTACCACCTTTTCCTCCCACTGAAAGCAAAGGGAGTGGAGGATGTTCAGCAAATTATACCACTTGCCCAGTTAATAAACAATTCACAAAATTACACATGGTTTTGAAGTGCTCTATAAACATATATTAATCAATCAATAAATAATTAAGATAACTCTCTGTTCTTTTTCTCTGGCACTTCCAAGTTGATGGATGTTCCTATAGCAACAGAGGAGTGGGACTGAGGGCAAGGGGAATGCAGGGCTCAGGAGGCGATGCTAGCACAGGACCTTTGCTCTCCAGCCCTCCAAAAGTCATGCAGGGCAAGCGGAAGGGGGCTGCGAGAGGTGACATGCAGGAAGGAGGCTTTCAATTTTAATGGAGATTCTTACGATGACAGTCTATGCAAATAGGTACATGAAAGAGGAGAGGAAACAGACTGGGGGAAGGGGGAGAGAAATTAACCCTGGTTCAGATTTCAAAGCGAAGCCAGGAATAATTTTTGGAGCTAAGAATAGTTGCAATGCACCTTGTTCTCCCTGGGCTCGAGCCCTCATAATCCTTAGACTTGGGGTCTGAAATTACAGCCGGGAGGGGGAGGGAGGGCAGCCTGCACAGTCCAGGAAACGCGGCAGTCCAGGCTGAAGCTTCATCACCTTTATGGTTCCTTTGTGTTACCAAAAGGCACCATTTAACAAAGGAGCTGTCCTTCTGCTTTTGCAGGGCCGTTGCAGTTGTTTTGCAAATGAGATTGCTTGATTGCTGAGCAAAATCAGAGATCTTTTGAAGCTGTTGCCCAGGAAAGGGGGAGGGCGAAGCGGTTCACTTATCCCTCACAGTAAGTAGTAGGACCTGCCTGGTCCTATCGAAAGCTACTGAGAATGAACCAAAGCAACTTTTGAATTAACTTTTAGGTAAAATTCATCAAAAATTCCAGGAAGACCCTACAGCCTCTTCCAGAAAAGAGCAGAGTCCGCTGAGTTCCCAGGAGAAACTCCTGTCCCTATTGTAGCCCCCTCATCTCCGTCGGGGACAGGCGAGCCAGAGGCTGCCACAGCCCCAGCCAGCCCTTCGATGAGCCGGGACCTTTAGCTCGTCAGGAAATCTGCCCAACTGACACCAAAAGGGCAACTCTGCTGCTGAGTCCAGAGGTCCAGTCTGCAGACCCCTGGGAGCTAACTGGTGTAGAGCACATTAACACGTATGCAGGCACTCATTTTTAATCAGAAAACAGCCTCTGCAACACAAAAAGTGCCAGTGTCCTGGGAATCCAGAGGTGCTGCTGTCAAGAAATGGTGTTTTGTGGAGGTGAACTGGAACGTAGCGCTTTGTTTCAACTGTCCCAAAATTTTTATTTCAACTGAGTTCAGCATCAAAATGAATTTTCCCAAAAAGGCCTCTCTTCTTTCCTGTGCACAGGGCTTGCGGCTGAGCTGCATTCACTGTGAACAACATGGACCTTGCCCAAGCTTTATGGGAGCTGGGCAGAGCTCCCAGGGAGCACAGCCCAGAGGAGAGAACGGGACCCAAACCCAAGGAAAGGCGCTGCCTACTTTAATGTTAAGCAGACTTGAAACTAAACATTGCATGTCAGTTCAACAAATTGAAACAAAACATTCCTACCTCAGAAATGTCAAAATGCTTCACTTTGATCCAAAAAATGTCAAAATGGAACATGGAAACATTTCTGAACATGACTGTTTTAATTCCAGGAAACAATTTTTCCTATTTTTTTGCCACAGTTTGTTCTCTTCTGGAAAACAGAAATTCAGAATTTCACAAAGCTCTACTTAGAGCCATTTATCACAGGAGGGACCAATATTGCATATACATGCATGTATGTTTGAACACTTTCATTCACACACACAGCACATCCACTTTGCCTTTCAGTGGCACCCCCAGGACACTCTCCAGGCTGGTTTCACCACCCATATAGCTGCTAGGCCTCCAGCCCTATGACCTGAGGATGCTCTTCAGTCTGTGGTAAGGTCCCCATGCGCCTGAGAATACCCAGTACAAGTGTGCTGTCAAACACAGGTGGTGGAATATACCCTAAAAGCAGGATGTTTAGGGCTACTGTCATCATAGGGTTCACAAACAATCTAGGCCCTTTTAGAGTCCTCCTGCTCTCAGCCAGGGCAGACATACAGTTTGATCTGACTCATTTCAGAACTCATAGTTTGGTGCTGATGTGAATAATGAGAAACTGGTTTGAATAATCTCCTGGTTTGCGAAGGAATGTGAAAAACAGAAAAGAGGGAAGGGTTTAGGAATTTCACAATTTCAGTATAACTTGACCAGTGACGGTAATTTATACTGCTGATGATCCCATCCACTGAGCATGGTTAAGAACACACTAATGTGGAGAGAGGTGACATGCTCCTAATCAAGTACTGCACGACCTAGGTGGATCCACATGTTTATTTTTGCCTCAGTAGGTGTGATCCTAACACTGCATCCAGTAACGGTTTGATGACTTGGTATGAACACTACTTATAGTGTTCTTACCATCCAGCTGAAGGCCACAAACGTGGCTGGCTGTGTCACTCGCCCTTTGGAGAAAGTGCTCCCATTTTCTGTGTCAAGTAACATCTAAACCAGGGAATAAAGTGTTCCCCTGTGCTCCCCCCATGCCCACCAAAGCTTTTTAGCTGTTCTGTGTTTCCCATTTGCTTAAGATAGCCCTCCTCTTCCAAAAAGCTAAAAGACATCCTAAAACATCTTTGTACATTTCTTTTTTAACGTCTTTCAGAGTTAATTTCCTCTCCGTCATGTATCTCCAAACAGGATCCCTTGATGCCAAGTCCTATCCTGTTTTTATAGGGTGAGGTGTTCACACAGGGGTACACTATGGCTCTCTTGCACTGGTGGGATAACTGACATGACCAGATCAGCCATGTACACTGTAACTGTCAGAGCCAAATTGGCCAGGACTGAGACTCCACTCACCTCTCCTGCCAGACTCTCAGCATCCCCTACCTAGGTTTCCCTTCCACAGATCAGTCTTTCCCTGGTGCCTTCATCTGGGGGAGATTTTCTGTATCTTGGTCTCTTCCTTATTGGGAAAAGAAAAGCTTCTTTTACATATTTCTCTGCCGGCATTTCTGCAAAAGCAGCACCTCCCATCACCCCTGGACATACAATATATTGAGAGAGATATATTTCTCTCATTTTTTATAAATAACCCAATATAATAATTCATTCTGCTAATTCTCTGATTCTCTCCAACTCTTCCAAACTCATTCACCCTCTAAGCATGTAAAAATAAATGTAGGAACAATTCACATTGCATCTCCAGCTAAACACTCTCTTGGGTTCCACTGTTGCCCAAACAGTACCCTCCAGACTCATTCCCTGTGGGTTGGCAATAGCTCAGGCCTTGCAGGCTCTCTGAGGCTTGGATCTGATGCAAAGTCAGTCGTCTTGCTGAGACCTTGCAGATCCTTCACAAGGCTTTTGCAAAAGCCTAAAGGAACATCCAGAAGACCTTATCCATCACTGGGCTGTCCTGTGCTGTGAGAGGAGAGTGGATCTGAGATGGGCTGTCTTCCAGGTGATGATTGCCGCCACCTCCTAGGAACAGCTTGCAGCAGCTTTGCCAGCTGCCGGGTTTCATCCCTAAATATAGGAAGGTTTTAGGCTTTCAAATGGGTTGCAGATGAATAAGAGATCTTCCTTTTAGGGATAAAAGTGTAGTGACACTTCGTGGAAGCAGTATATCACCTTCAAGAACCAAGGCATGCTTCATTTTAAAAATAGAAGATAATAAGATAAAATCAAGAATAACCACAGGAACAGAGAAAATTGGTGTGTAGGTTATGTTCCAAAAGTCTCCCCGCTGAAGCTTCAGATGTGCTCTGTTGCCATCCTCCCTTTTGAAGATTATTTCAAGGCTGTACTGATATGTGGATCTTGAGTGTGGCTGTTACCATGGGCACATATCTAATCAAATGGGGTATAATTATGTATATTACCCAATTTGCCACTTTGGGAGCACTTCAGTGGTGATTCTTCTGCTTGTCTGACAAATAACATGATTATTCAGGATGCTGTGTATGTTTTAATGTTGAATTTTTGTTATTTCAAAAGGAACTGTCTAGCTAACCCAAAGTGCTTTTCAGTTGCAAAGTCATAGACAATATTAGCAACCAGATTAGATTAATTATGTTTAATAAGCTAATAAATACATTTAGGACTCTTTGTGATATGCTCAGTCACCTTTAGAAAACACTTCATCATTAGTCACCATTAAATGAAGTGTTCTCTTTTTTTCGAGGATGAAAGCACTTTAAAAACTTCAGTTTAACATTATAAATTACAACGCAATTTGCTTTAAAAATAGATTTTAAAATTGATGCTTGTCTTTAGTTCTGAGACTGAAAACAGATTCTTTATATATGTCTTGGATTTATTGGAGAAGCAAGGAATTTTTCAGAAACAAGTTGGTGGTGCTCATTCTAATGGCCTTACTATATTAAAAATGTGTAGAAGACCGCTGCTTCTCCCACCCTGCTCCAATGGTCCCCAGCACAAGCAGAAAATAAGTTTTTTCCTGTGGCATCTACAGAATGAAGGAGACAGCCAGCAGAAGGACAGTGGGATGGGTAGTGACAGTGGGTGCAGAGCTGAGCCATGCTTTAAATCATCTGTGACAATGAGCTGGGAGACAAGATGGGAGCCTGACAGACTCATCTTCAGGGAGATGAGCAGTCCTACCTGTGGACACAATAACACGTTTTCATTCTCTGTCTTTCTGCCAGCTTTACTCATCTATTGATCTATTAAAAGATATAATAGATATTAAGTATAATAGATCAATAGAGGAAAAAGACAGAGAAAGGTCCCTGTGGACTAGTGTTGTTTTACCTTCCATCCCCATCACACCCACACAGCTGGCAGAAGGACACGTGGTTGGGAGAACCTGCCAGTTTGAGCAGCCTCTTCCTTCCTCTCTTCCATGCATTGAAAGGATAATGTGAGTAGAAAGAGACCTTGTAAATCATCAGGTGTAAATCATCAGGTGACCAGAAGCACATCACCTTCAGTGCTTTTCTTTCCATGACTGCAAGAGAGAAATACGCGCAGCATAGAATTGGGTACAGCAACCAAGCAAACTTTTGAGCTGCAGGGGAACTGGTGTAACAGAACAGGAAACCACTCAAACTGTGAGGTGTCTAGTCAAAACGAGGAACAAAAAAGTGTCTCTCCCAGAGTCAGCAATGAGTAGGTAAGACCATGGCAAGAGGACTGAGGAAGTACACAACAAGATGAACCAGGTGATATCCAGATGAGAGACACTACTGACACCAACACAAGTCATGGCCTGTTGGATTTCACAAACTCATTGGTAAACACAGCTGCTGATCAGGGAAAAGACAAGGACCTTCTTTTGCAGCCTTAGTGTGGACATGTGAAAGACCCCCATGCCAGCACCAGTTGCCCACTGTCATCAGCTTGAGTATCCTGCCCCAGCCACCAGGCAGGTAGGTCTGAAAGGGCGTGACTTACCTGGTGCTGTGTTAAGTGGTCCTGCTCCAGCTGGTCAAAAAACATGTGAGTGAGCCGGTACAATTGAAGTTTGTATGGCCGTCAGTGTAACACTTGGCTTGGATGCCATATTTTTATGTAAAATTGAAGCATTAATAATAAATCACATAAGAGTAGTTTGAATACAGGTATCCAATTAAAAGACGAGAGGATATCATTCAATCTTCCCCATGGTGGGTTGATTCAACCAGCAGCCTCTGTGGAAATCAATCTTGAAATTCCCAGCTTCAGTCACTCTGTGACACCAGGCACCACACAGCCTCCTCTCCCTCCCCCAGCACCCCACATCATTAAAAGTAATTAAACTCTTGTCCCCTGTCCAGGTGTCACAAGACACCTGGTAAGCCTCACCTTTAACTACGCACTTGGTTGTGTTGAAATAACAGCACTGCAGATGCTGTTTGTGGGGCTCAGCCCACTCCCACCAAAGCACCAGGCAAGCTGCTGGCCAGGCACCCCCAGCTCTGCTTGGCTTCCCAAGGCACAATAGGGAGCTGCAAGTTAATCAGCATTGCCCCACTGCAGCTCAACATACCCAGCTATCCGTGTTTTCCCTTGTTTGTCATTTTCCATCAGCCTCCATTTTCCTCAAAATCTCTTTGGTGTACCAATTAATCCAGAGGGTTTTCATTTACTGGGGCTGTCCAAATCAGCAACACACGAATACCCCCCACAATCACTGCCAACAGCTCATAATACATTTTAACTGCTCCTTGGCCTTTGATGTGTTAGCCTTCTGGGCAACATTATCATTACTCTTTATATACCTCTGTATGGGAACACAGCACTGCACAGCCACTTGCACATGCTAAGTGTGACTAGAGTTTGCCTGTGTCTGAAACAAAGCACATTGTCCCAAGAACCATGCAAGAATTGTGCCCTCTTTGCTAGCAAAACCCTGAACGAGCCCCAAATAAACACCAATAATATCCTGGGCTATGGAGACCTCATTTTTAAAGTGGATGAAGAAATACAGGTAGGAACAGGACAAACCAAAAGAGTTGTTTACTTAGGGAGAAGCCTTAGTGGGAGAAAGGAGTCCTGGTTGAGTCTGGAAGTGTGGACATCACGTTAGGGGAAGCAGATAGTATGCCTTGCACATGTGCACATGCTGGAAGTAAAAACACCATTCCAGCTGAAACGCTGGATACAGGCAAACTCAGAAACATATAATGGGCCAATTTTAGGGAGCCAGGGTGATTTCAGTTCCAGACTGGGGCATTTTTCACAACTTTGAAAGCACTTATGATTTCGAGGGCTTTCATAATTGAAATAGTTAGAATTGCATTTCTCAAGGAATATAAATCTGCATGGGTGGCCTGAGGCCGACAATTTGGAAGGGTGCTCAGCCCAGCTAGGAGAATGTAAAAACACTCAGAGCCCTGAAAAACTAATTGAACAGGTTAGCTAAGGATGGTTTCAGAGCATGCACACAACCCACAGGTGCTTACAATAGAGGGGTGGAGAAAAAAACTTCCTATAATAAGCTATTTTTGTGCAAAATGGTGTGTGTGCAATGTTAATATGGGTGTGCCATATCGACACACAGAATCCCCAAGCCCAGCCAGTGAGGGAGATCTTGGATAGTGAGGGAGGAGATCTGGACTTAATTCAGCCAGGCTGCAGCCTCTCCAGTTTTCTACTGGTCTTGCCATCTTTCCTGACCAAAGGTGATAAATGGCTCTCCCCATCTCCACGATCATCCCCTAGCTGTGAAACAAAGCCCTTCTCAACGTTTCCCTCCGCTACCCTGAGGCCGATATTTTACTCTTTATAAATTCAAATCTTTCAGCAGGCCAAAGTATAATTTCCCTATTGCAGGCACCATTCTGCAAAGGATGCAACAGGCTGTGCCCATGCAGCACAGAGCTTGGTGTAGCAATTATGGCCAGCCTCCAGACTCTCCAGTTCTGCACAGGACTCATGCTGGATTAAATCTGGACTACCCCAAAAAGCTGTGAGGGAGGCAGAAAAACGGGCTGCTTGCATCATGTTGCTGCATTGGTCCCTAAAATAGATCACAGAGAGAAGCTATTTAAACAGGTCCAGGGGAGGCTTGGTTTCAGGCAGGACATGGGACACCAAACAATAGCTGCCATTTTGAAGCCCCTAGAGCCTAGGGTGCTCTTGATGATGTGGTGAAAAACACTGTCACAGGGTACAACCCTTGGTTGCGAAATAAAAGGGCCCCTGAGAGGCCATTGTGCAATGGCTGCTGATGTACAAAGTCAGTGTGGAAAAACATCAGCTGTGCTTTCTAAAAATATGAAAAAGCAGCGCTCAAGGGAGGGTGGCTTGGGAAGCAAGAAGCAGAGGGAAGAACCCAGCAGTGTTGCTGCATCTCTGCATGATTTCTGGGAAGGCACCGTGACTTTCCATGGCCCGCCAAGAGCAGAGTCATGCCGGGGGCCCTCCTCGCAGCAGTCACCACACTATGCAAACAAGCCCCTGAAGGAGAGAGCCCCTTCCCTTCATGAGCCTTTGGGGAAGATCACTACAGCAAGCTTTGCTGGCTGGGGACAATCCTCCAAGCCAAGCTGTTGGCTTACAGAGGAGGAGCCACACACCCTGACAGTGACTGAGCGCTCCCCAGGACCTTCCCCACTAGGAGAACAGACTTCAAGACCCTGGAGAGGCTTTGCTGCCCGGGAGGTCTGAAGCATGTGGCCAGATGCACCCATGCAGAGGCAGACTGGCCTCAGCCACTGGGGTGATCTTGACTGCTGCCACCATCTCTGGCTGCCCATCCAAGGTGGACAAGGTGAGGCCTCCTCAGCTGCAGGAGAGGCCAGCCAAGAAAAGGTGCAGAAACAGTTAAAGTAGCTGGTAAATAAAATTCCCAGAAAATAAAACATAATCTGGGCAGAGAAAAGCATCCTTTCGAGCACTTCCAACCCCACATACCCAAAAATCATGCATCAGGCTGCAGAGAATCAGAGCTTTAAAATTGCAAGGGGTTTTGTTCTGGTTTTTTAAAGAAAATTATAAATGTTTGAGCTTTTCTTAATTGCACTCTGGTTTCCTGAAGTTTATTATCACATTTTCAAACTTTTCTGCAAATCCCTGAGGGCTACAAACCTTTTTTTTTTCTTTCTCTTTTTCTTTTTTTTTTTTTTAATAAAATGAAATTGAGGAGCTCACCTAATGCCCACAGCTTTGGGGCAAACAGCGAAGATCAAAAGATGTACTAAAATGAGTATAGGAAACACTGGAGATCTCAAGAATTAACACCCTGCAGTATATGTCTTATCATTTTTCTCCAGTGTTGCACAAAAAAACCTTACAGAACATATTTTGATGTTTTAACAAACATCACATTGCTTACCTTTATTGCCAGTATGAAGAGCTCAACTTTATCTGCCAGTGTGAAGAGCAGGTCTTCAGTGGAATTTTGCTTCCAATAATAATGCAGAAAAGTTAAAACCAAGGCTGCTGTCCCTGGCTAAAGGGGCCAGAGGAGCACACAGTTTCCAGGAACACGTTGTGTGATCAAGATTGCTGCTGGGAAGGTTGTGAAACATTATGCAGGCGCAAAACCAGACCTGACCTTCCATCTTTAGCCTGGTCCATACAGAAATGTATTGCCCAAAAGGGGCAAGTAGCTGCCATCAACTTACTTTCTCTGTCTCAGAAGGCGCTGAAAGAACTGCTGCATATCTTACGCGGAGACCTATGTTACAGAGCAGATAGATTGTGGGAAATACATCGGCCAGTAAAGAGCTCAGTGATCCTCTACGATTAAAGGCTGATCAGAGTGCAAACCTGCTATCGTGCCTCTTGAAGGGATTTGGCATGTAACAGCCTGATTATCGATTGTTGCCCTTAAGAGAG
The DNA here is from genome assembly GCA_013399895.1 of Serilophus lunatus. Taxonomy (NCBI): domain Eukaryota; kingdom Metazoa; phylum Chordata; class Aves; order Passeriformes; family Eurylaimidae; genus Serilophus; species Serilophus lunatus. The sequence goes on along the minus strand of VXBA01002392.1, from coordinate 1,283,658 downwards.
TGCAATCCTCTCTTTGCACGGATCGTGCTAGCTTTATTTACCGTAACACGTGCTGAAACGTCCTCTTGTAGGGATAATGGCTTCCTTTGGTCGCTGTCAGAATGAACAAATGGAAACAAAAACATGCTGCTAATAATTATGTCCTGCTCTAATTAAAGCAAGACAAAAGCACTGCACTGCTTCGTTTGGTTTGCCATGGCCTGGGTGCTTGGACAAGCCCCAGGCACAGGGGCCGACCACAAGAATGCCAATAACCAAAGCACAGCAGTGCCTACTACTCAAAACTATGAGCAGAACTCAAACCCATGAAGTTTCCACCAGCCCAGAAACTCAGCAAAACATTCATAATGACAAGGAATATGTCTGGCACCCAAACTGGGATCCAGCTGCCTGGAGGCTGCTGCCTGAGGCAAAGGTCAGCCTACATGGGCCTAAGGACCTGTCAGAGATGATGGCAGATAGGTGAAGTATACAAATTAGTAAAGGTTTTTCAACAGTCCTCTTGAACTTTTCATGGCACATCTGCACCATGCAGAAAGGCCAATAGCTTGGTACAGGCAGAAGGTAATGGCTTTAGCAAGATGGTGGAAGAGAGGCAGAAATTGAATTGCTTATGTCCTGCAGCAGGACACTAAGCAAGGAAATAGGTCCAGCTCTCTTCCCCTACAAACGAACACCATAAACCCTTCTCCTGCTGTCTCTTCAGTCTGAATCAGGGTTCAATCACAACAGGTGCAAACTGAAGAAAAAGGGAAGTGGAGGGAAAAAAAGAACAAATGTCTCCTCAAATCCAAGCTAAAAAGCAGTGGCACAGCCATGCCACTGAGCACTCACAGAGCTTGCCCTGTAAACAAATAGGTGACCATATCCAAGTACTAGTGTACACCCAAATATTTATTTAGGATTACTCCACTGATGGATTGTGGATCACAAGAGCTTGGCTGGTAGTCCAGAACTACTCAGGGATGACCAGGCTTCAAATATCCTTTGGGATATAGTTTCAGGTGCCCCACCTCAGCTATGGTGCTGCCTTGTGAATTCCTGTTGTCCCACATGCCCACTCAGGGTGCTCCTTCAGGCTGGCACACCGGGGATGCCCCAGTGGCCTATGGGAGTTAGGCTTCCACACCTTCCAGCCTTTCTGTGCATGTTGAAAACAGAGACAGGCTTAAAAGAAAACTCTTCCATAACAAGAATGTGCTATACTTATCTCTTACTAAGCTCAAATTGCTTCAGGAGCTTTCCCCTCTGCTTTTCCCACATAGGAGATGGCTAAAGAGTAGGAGCAAGATCTAGACTGACCCCAGCCGTCCCCTCAATTACTTCTTTGGTCCTCATGAAAAAGTGTAGTGTGGCTGCAGCCATTTCTGCCTCTCAGGGAGCTCTTTGCTGCTAAGCAAATTAACATGTCTTCTTAATACCTATGGGAGAGACAGAAAGAAGTCTGACCTTCAAATACACAGTCTACTGCTTTCCTGTAAAGTCCTTAGGAGACCACAAATGTGAGAGAGAAGAAAGACAAGGTCATTTCCAGGCATCACAGTCAGTGATGAAAGGATGCCAAAAGAGAAGACAAGGACCAGGCAGAGCCATGGGCTCCACAGTGGCAGCACCATTTTATTCCTTTTTAGCCCTGTAACTCCAAAGTACCGGCTTGGTCCTACAAGGTCAGGTATGCACATAAACATAGCTCTGTTTGGGACTGCATTACTTAAATTATTTCTTCTTTTTGTTTTCCAACAAAGAGATTTTTCCTCTTCACGTTCTTTAGAAGTCTTTCATGCAGCCACCTGCAGACTCATTTCTAGAATTAACCTTGACAGTAGTTCCCATGCTTTCTTCTTTACATGGAAATGTCCCTCACTTATAAAGGCAGTTTGGCTGCCCTTCTTGTGAGAGCTTGAGGAGCAGCAGGAGGGGGAAACCTGAGTGATGAGTCTTGTCGTAGAACTCCTGGTTCTCTTTGGGGGTTTATGTAAGGGTCTTGAACACTTTCATTAATCCTTGACTCTTCACGGTCATCTTATTTCTCACTTTCCTAACCATCTTCTTTATTAAATCTTCATATTCATTATGCTCTCTCATTAAAAGAGCAATTGAAAGCTACATTAGAATTTGAGCACAATCTACCCAAAGAAATTATTTAAAATATAAGCTTTGATATAAACAAAGCACACTTACCTAATCTCAAGGTGCAATCGCCCCTTGTAGGTGCACAGTATCCACAGCTGGAAGCTAGGCAAGGGATTGGGCAACCTTCTGCTGCCCAGAGCAGCTCTCCCAAGCTCATGCCAAGGAGGCTTCTCACGTGACACAGAGAGAAAACTGCATTTTCTGTATAGTTATCACCCCACAAAGGTCCAAAGGAGAGTAGATAAGGCTTATTTCTCCCATAAAGTTAAGAGCAACAGTTAGGGCTATACAGATGGGAGACAAGCTTAAAGAATGTCCTGTTTTGTGCTGAAAGCATTTTATTGAAGTTGCAAGAAAACTTAAACTGTCAAATTTTTCTGAAGCTGTCTTTAACAGCTAGTCCTTAGAGAAATACAACAGCCAAAATTAACTAGACCCACTAAAATACATAGTTAACAAGTAACTATATTAGACAATAAACAATATCTCTTTTTCCTAGAGAGAAAAATAAACATCACAGACATGAACACTCTTCCTTCTACAGAATTTCCTCTCGAAAAATCTGCCTTTGAGGTGAACCTGCTCCAACACCATCCTGACGCCCTTCCTGTGGGCAGGGATGGCAAAACCAGAAACACTCACTGTATTTGAGAACGTAGGGTGCCCCCAGTGCTCCCCTCAACCATCAGCAGGAGGATTTCTGCCCCAGACCTGCAGCCTGCTTGCCACCAAGGGAAAATAGAGTCTTTCCCACATATCAACACATTGCCTGCTGCTACAGGCTCCTTAAGGAAACAGACAATCTTCCACAGCAGCCAGAAATCCACGGCAACCAGTGTTTACCTACCATAAAAATCACCCTTCTCCAGAAACAGAGCTCTCTGTCTGCAGTAAATCCCTCAGGGAAGCAACACCAGTGGAAGGATGGGGCAGGATCCTTCCCTCCCATCAAGGCCTTTTGGCACCTTCCAGTGCTGAAGGAAAGTTTGTCTCTAGAAATTCAGAGGAAGATTCAGTGCACTGATACCATAGAGGTGTTGGTCTAAATGGCTGAAGTGCCTTGTGCTCTCAGGAGCAGTGTTTCTTTCTCCAGAGCTCTCCACACTGCTCAAGTTATAAACAATGCCTACCTGGCCAGAAAACTCAAATTTAAAACAACCTTCCTAACGCAGAGAAGAGGCATCAGAGTAAGCTGCAAAGCTGACCAAATGCAAGCATGCTCCAGCTGACACTACTGAGCCCACTCTGGGTCTCTGGCTGGGATCAAGCCATCAGAAAAATTACAAAAGGCGCAACATCTCCTCCTCTGACTGTATAAAATAAGCGTCACTAAACCAGACAGATGCTGGCACTGTGTCTCAGCAGGTACTAATTTAGCCCGCACAGAGTCCTCTTACATCATTTGTTCTCAGCACAGAATAAGAGGTAGTCATGGGATTTTTAAGCCTGATATATGCTAAATATGATTTGAATAAATAAAAATAAATTTGACTCCTGTCTACACTCAGGACTGCTGAGAGTAGCACCACTGGGGCAGGGAGCCAGCAAATGCCTAGTGTGGGGAACAGAGCTTGGCTGCCACCAGGAAGGCAGGGATGCAGGGTCCCAGCTGCCCTGCCACTGGGTGCCAGACGGAGCCACCGTCCGTGCCAGAGTGCTGCAGCAGACACAGCTGGGCAGTGAACTGCGGCTCACATTGCTGCCCATCCCCAGCACTTCTCAGCAGCCTCAGCAGGGAGCCTAGCAGGACCGTGCAGAGCTGCGGGAGATTCTCCAGCCCCTCTCCATATGTGCCTCTTCCCTGTGACATGCCAGACAGTCACATCCATCGTGGAGTTGGCATAGCATCCACTAGCATCCACACTAGCATCCAGCTGGGGAGTGTGGCCATGACTGTGGCACAGGCTACAGCTGACCTGGCCAGTGGTACATGGCCGCTTGTGCCCAGACTGCTTCATGCCAGGCGGTGAATGGTTTGCAACTCAAGGCAAGCCCATTCAATTTGTTCTCGTTTCTGACTATTGCAGGATGCTGAGACACAAGCAGAGCTAACCACTACCTCAAACACAGAACTTTTCTCGTGACAGGGCAGAACAGACCTAGATTTCAATTGGAAGACCTCCCGTCTAGGCGGGACGCATCCTTAAGTGAGAACAGAAGTGAAAAACCATGGACAGTACCAAAACTGTGGTGTGAGCGAGTGATATCTGGACCAAGTCATGACAAACCATGTCTATGTCTGAAGAAGCTCTTGTTCCAACCCCTGACAGCCACTCCAGCACAGTGCCCTGCTTGTGGGCAAGGCTGTGTGGGCAAATTGCCTCAAAGTCACATAGAGGTGAGCGAATTGATTAGCCAAGCACATAACTGTACAGTTCTCACTGTTTTCTCAAACCTTACCTGAGCAATATATGGACACTACATGTCAAAGCTATGTCTTGTCTTATGGGCCAACAGAGTGTGAAATCTGACATAAATGAAGCACCGCTGGTCCTGATAGGCATAGCTGCTGAAACAGGGCCTTTGGGCAACCACTGGACTGAGCTTAAGTTACGTTAAATTCGGTAAAAACACAGAAGAGATGATGATCACAGCTGCAAACTAGAAAAATAAGCCTCAGGCTCCCCGTCCTGAAAGGGGCACACAAGCCACTTTGTATTTATCAGATGAATCTATAAAGCTGCATTATGACAGCATGAACCACTAACTCCTTAAAAAAAACCCCAAAACAAACCACCACCAAGTCCCCAAAATACGTCGTTTTGAGGTCCAACAGGAAGCCTGCAGACTTGCTTACATTTTCTTATTCTTTTTCTAAACACCGCCTGTAACGCCTCTGGCTTGTTAAATATCCCGCGATGCTTGTTGTGTTAGACCGCATCTCTGAATTTGGGAGCATCTGGCCTCATAAAGGCGACCTAAGCAATCTGCGGCGGGACCCCGCTGGTTTAGGAGGTCGCTGGGGCGCCGGGCATGCGACCACTGCCCTCCAGCGGCAGGAGCCGGGCAGGACCCTCCGCGCAGCCCCGCGGCTTCGCGCACAGGCAAAGCCCGTGCGCCGGGGGCGGGCGCTGGAGCAAAGGTAAGTTGAGAGATCAAACGTGCAGAACATCGGCAAAGCAGCTGGAGGTTTACCTTTAAGGAACTGAGTCCTTCCAGGAGGCAGCCGAAGGGAAGAAAAGGCACGCTTTGCTTAGGGGTGAAACTGGGAACTACTATGAGGTCAAAGCCTCCTCACGACAGAGGTAGATAATGTGGCCACCAGCCCAACAGCCCATGGCAGGCTACCAGAAGCGTTCCCATGCAAGACCCAGGCCCACTGACTGTAGCTGCATGCTCATTCCTCCAGCCGTGCCTTTGAGCCATCTCGCCTCCCAGGTCCCACTGCAGCAAGCAGCATCTTTAGAGCAGCTGTCCGGCCACACCTGAGTGCAAACCCCCAGCTTCAGTACCCATGTAGAACAAATGGATGTCCCAGCACGAACCAGGGTGAAATAAGGATCCTAATTCATTTTGTTTCTCTCGATCAGTCTCTGTCTTGGCTCCCATGGCTTTTCCTCCATTAACTACAGGGAACCAGCAGGGATGCTTGAACAATGAACAACTAGCAGGCATTTTTTTAATTATTAGAGTAGTTGAAACATTCTTCTACAGCCCTGCAAAGACAAAGAATGAAGAGTGTTAAAACATCACCATTTTAAAAACCTGAGCTGCACTGAGTTTAGGGGAGGAGGGGGCTCTGGATGCTGCAGTGGCAGTGACAATTTATAACCACTTAATTGCTTGTATTGACCCTTTTCACGTCTTTTACAAAACTCGGCGCACAGCTAAAAGGCAAACGCAGTGAAAAACAAACATTTCCTTAGAAAGGCTGGGGGTTTGCAGAAAAGAAAATCTTGAACAGAGAGGTAAAAAGAGATAAGGAATTGCTGTGGGGTTTGTGCCTACATTTTCTCTTAATTCCTATTCCTTGAACATGTCCTGCTTCAGCAGTCCTTGCTTGTATCTGGAAATCTTGCAGAAGCCCAAGGAAAAACAAAACACATGCAATGCTATAGGCCACCTCCTCCTGCTTGCTCAGCCAGGGCCCAGCACTGAGGTCAGCAGTAGTCAGTGACACAGAGGTCTCAAGGCACAATCTGTGATTTATGGGAAAGACCCTTGTCCCTACACATGATAGGGTAGTACTCATACTCACAAAGATACAGGAAAAGCTGTCAGCATGGATGTGCAGAGCCGCCAGGAGCTGCACACACTGCTTCTACTCACCCGATGGGGGATGCCTGTGCTGGCCTCCTGAGCTGTTGGTGCTTTTCTGCCTGGCTGTCAGCCTGGAAAACAAAGTTCCCAATCAAAGCAAGAGCAAATAGGGAAGGAATAGGGAGAAAAGATCCAACATTCCTGCCTGCTGCCAGTGTTTCCAGAGCAATAGTGCTGGAGAGGCTGAGCCTACTGAGCTCCCAGATGAATAGGAGCAATAGACATGCCACTGCAGCATTATAATGCCCTTCAGCAAAGGGATTAGAGCTCAGCCACAGTGCAGCAAACCTCTCTGCTTAAAATGCCTTGCCTGGTACTGTAATACAACTATCCTATAACAACAGCTTCCCCGTGTATGAGGCTCTTTTAGACCCAGGCTTTATGTTCTGCAAGCAGAGGACAGGATTCTACCAAAGGGAAATGATTTTGGTGAAACGGGACTGAAGTCTGTTTTCACTCATCAACCATGGGCAGGAAGGGATGGAGTAGCTGGTGATCTGATGGGAGGCTCCTACAGCTGCATCCACAGGCATGTAAGGTAACAGCTTTTGCTTTTGCTCTACTCTAATGTGTTTAGCTCTCTATGTTTCTAGAGTCCCTCCCTGGGCCTAGGGGATGACTCAGGTCAATTTGAAGGCAATACATGTCTTAAATGAAGACAAAATCTGAAGAGGGAATGTCACCTGAGGATAAGGCAGGCAATGTGCTGTTCCCTGGGGGTAGGCATAGTCTGCCTGTCTGTCCCCAGTGCAGCCAGGGACAGAGCACTGGGAGGGATAAGCAGCAGTCACCCTTGCAGCAGCTGGAGGATTAACTACCTTTCCAGCCCTTCTTCCTGCCCCAACACCAGCTGCCCAAGTCCTGCTTCCCTGCACACCAGAGCACTGAGTGCATGTCGTGCCATGCAGCCTTGTACTGAAAACACAAGGCAGGTACCCGTCAGGGATGGGGAAAAGCTGCCTATTCGGATTTGTGTGGAGAGCTCAGATGATGTCTGCAGCACCAGCTGCAGAACACCTCAGGTCCTGAAGGCAGCACTGCTGTGCCTGTTGAGTACAGCCTTGCACTTCAGAAGTTGAGACTCCTGCTAAGCAGAGCCTCCCCTCAATGCTGAAGAGGGTATACTTTGGATATTAAGGCCTGGGGAATTAATTTTTATACATAACCAAAAAATGTCTAGACAGTGTCAGACTTAGCACATGAGGAAAAGAGACATGAAGGCCCATAATTACTAGAGAAATTACTCACCCATGGAAGAAGTTTCTTCCTAGACTTCCTAACAAGAGATTGATTCATGGCCAGAAGAAAATTTATTTTATAACCCTCATTAAAAACAAAGTACCCTGGATGGATCATATTTTTAAGCATTGGCCTTAGCACTATTTTGTGGATAAGAGGAGTTGTGGATGGTTTGTTTTCCTTTGGATGAAGTATCTGCCTTTGTAACTTCTGAACATGTCTCCCTCCCTCTTGTTCTTGCCAGCTATGTCCTCATTCTCATTGTAAGGATGGGTGCTACAGAAACTGTACAGCATATTTCTGAAGTGAATGGGGTTCACAGGTGATTGCTCCAAACACGGATTTCTGTTTCAACAGCCCCTGAAGTCCTGATGTCCTGAAAGAGAGCTCATGTTTTGTTTGCATTAATTGAATGTTATTTGGACTTCTGAATCAATCCCTCCTTTCCTTTCCCAGCCACTTACAGAAGAAGGGACCTCTAAACCCTCCAGCAGGATGAACAAGACCAAGGGAGCTTTTGAGAGCCCAGAGGTTTGGAGGCCAGGCTGCACACAAAGCACCTCAACCAGTGTTGGCATCATCACTTGCATTTGGCCAGCAGGCCATGGACAAAGCCCTAAATGCAATTCTTGCTGTGTTCTCTTCGTCATCGTGGTGCCTCCGGGATGTGTGATGGAGATTGCCAAGATCAGAACTCACCTCAGAAAACCCAAAGGTGTTGCAATTGCTGTAAAGGTTCAGTACAGTAGCAAGCCTTTGACAGCATTTGTATTGGGCAAGCTCTTCCAGCCAAGTGCTATGGAAACACTGGCCATCCTCGTCTGCGGCTGCTGCCCAGTGGGAAACCCCTCCAACACCTTTAGTCTGCCATTGAGAGAGGACATGAACCTCAGGTAAGGAAAACTAAGTACCTGTTGATTGTTCAGGCCAATCTAGTTATATTCAGAAACTAGTTTAATCCACATTAGCAAGCCCCGAGAAGCTGGACAAAGACTGAAATACTAAGTCAAAAACATTTTTGAAGTACTCATATTGCTCGATGAGTAAATTTCTCCCAGTTTTACGATAAAATGGGATTTTGTACCTTTCTCTGAAGCATATGGCATGCTGCTCTTGATGACATTGATACAAGAACACTTTTTCATCTCTGCATAGCAGCACATAAAGCATATATACGCTGTATCTATCCATACAGCTCTGTATAAACTGTTCGCACTGCCTGAAAAGGCTGCATCAGTGAGAAACTAACACCTCTCCAACAGACCCTCGTGATAAAACAAGAACCAGCATGAAAATACAAAGTATTGCTTGCTCTGTCAGTTGTGAATTTCTGAAACGTGAATTTCACTCATGACAAAGGCGTAACTTGAGTCATCTTCTCTCTTTTCCGTTCATATCACATCCTTCTACAACCTGACAGTGATACTGGGGAAATCTCAGTGACAGGTCGGGAAAGAGCAAGGTAAAGTTTTATATAAAAGCATGTGTCCAGGTAAGTAATAAAATGAGCATATTCTACTAAAAAGTGTTGTTCTACTGAGGAGTCCTTTCTTCATCTCAGCATTGAGCTCAGTGCTCCTGGAAACTCGTCTAATGTCACTGCTTCTGTACCTTTACTCAGGATGACTATGAGGGCAATTTGGAGGGCAAGGTACGTTACAAAAGAATAATCACCTCCCTGGTGCTGATGCTAAACCCCTGTGCCATTGGCATCATCTTAAATGAGAATAAACCAGAGTGCACCAGCTGTATCACCAAGGTAGGAGTTACCCTGTGCTACTTGCCTTTCAATCAAAGACCTCGAGGAAGTTTTGAAAAACAAAGGCACAGACATATTGACTTCTTTAAGGCATGCTACAAATCAATGAAACAGTCAAGGATAGAACTCAAGACATCCACTTTACCACTTTATTCATTAAAATATTTGCCCAAAGAGAAGTCCTCCACCTTCTCCAGGTATACATTTTTTAGCCAACTTCCTACATTGCTCTCCTTTGTTTGCTTCAGTTTTAACTTGGAGCAAGCACCAGCCATATAGCAGATAGACCATATAAACCACAGACCATATGAAGGTATTTGGCTGTTTAAGATCCTTCTAGGCAATATCCCAGGATGGTCTCTTGTTGATTATTCACAACATTTATATCCATGAAAGGCACTTGTGCACTCTCACTATATACTTACACGTGTGATGGACAGGGTACAGGGTACAGTTGCTTCTAACAGTCAAGACAAATTTTGCTGGGGGGTTCTCTCTTGTCTATGTCTTAACCACTTTTATTTAAGACAGGTTGTGCTTCTACTGTCATCTGCTGCAATAATTTATCTGTCTGTGGCCAATGTGGGAAGCAGTGTCATGATTTTCTTCTCACCAACCCTCCTGGGATCTCTTACTTTAATGCCCTTTGCTGGATTCCTACTGGGCTGTGGTCTCTCTGCAGCTTTCAAGATTAATGACCAGTATGTTCCCTCCCACGCACTACCCTCACTCTCGGTTGCTAAAGTTACAGAGGGGTGTGGCAGCTCTAGTTTATGGAGCAATAGCGAAAACATGGATTTCAACAGGGACTGACCACAGTCTCCCACAATAGGCCCTCAAAATACAAGCAGACATAGTCCCAAGACAGTAACTTCCACACCTTGAATGGGTAGAGCCCGCCAGAGAAGGGAAGAGTAGCTGAAGCAGGTTTTTTTTACACGAGTACCTGATCATTGTGGAATGTTCACTAAACAAGCAGATGTAGTGTTTTGACTTAAGGTCACTAGTGACCTGCTAAGCACACATTACCAGTCTCTGCTCTCAGTAATGAATCTGGGGGAAGAGATTTAATAGCACCAAAAAACCAAAAAAAAACCCCAAACCCAACCAACCAACAAAACCCAAAAAAACACCAAAGAATTGAGAAATACCAACAGAGCTCAAACCCCAAGCGACACAATTATTCCCCAGCTGACTGCTGCTGCCAACCACTGAGAGCATTCAGCTGCAGCCCCAGGAATTCAGGATGAAAACCTTGCATATAAAACCCACTGCTTCCCTTCCTCATTCTACCTTAATCAGGTGGGAATCCTGCTAGTCGTATTTTTCACCTTCACATCTTGGATGACTCCTACTACCTCAGCATATTTCTTCCCTGCAGGAGGCTGCAGAGGCCAGAGCAGGACATAAGGCCTTCAAACACCATTAAGCACAAAGTCCACGTTTACAACATGAACTGCCTCTGCCCATTGCCAAGGGAACATGAGGCAAAACCTTCTAGGGACTGTAGTATTGTTCCTGATAACTCAGCTTTTAGCTACAGGCAAATGCATGCAGCGTTGCACCAGGAAAATGGGCAGGTTCTTTTTAGTTGTTTGAAAATTAATTCAATCTGTAATCTATTCCTCCTCTGTAATCTTTTCCTCCTTCAGATGCAGGCAGACAGTGTGCATGGAAACTGGCTGCTGGAACGTACAGCTTTGCTTAACTAAGCCTCAAGGTCACCCCAGAAATCATGAGCCCTGTATTTCTTCATACTACTCTACTTGCTGTTCTGCTTAGGGAGGGACTTGTGCACATTCTAAGATATAGGAGGTAACTGAAGACCTTAGAAGTTTTGACTTCTTACATCAGCAGAATGTTTCATATAGCTATATACTATTGATACTATCAGTGCTCCGGTTTTCACAGTTCAGTGCTTAAGGTACAATGGGTATCCTTCAAACGCCATGACTTGCACTGGGAACATGCAAGAAAAAGGGTGTGTGTGACTAGAACTACACAAAAACTTTAGACATTTTTGAATGCAACAAATCCCAGCTTTCCTGCAACCTGGTGATTTTCTGAAGGGCATTGCTTTTGGAACGGCTGAAAATGACAAACTACCAAGTACTGCAGCTGAAGAAAATATTTGGATCTGTCGCTACAGAAGTACATAGCTTAAAACCTTATATAAAAATATATAAAACGTTAATCTAGATGCAAGGTAGACTCTTCTCCACCTTCAGCAGGTCCATAACACCAAAGCCCAGCTGTCTGACTGCAAAGGTAGCTGAAGAATGCACTGTTAAATGAGATCCTCCACAAGTCACTGCTCTGATGCTTCCAGTTGAGCTTTCTACAGGCCCTTGGGACAGAGAACTAGAGCAGCTGCAGGATGACTTTACCCTATTTTATAGCTATGTGAAAGGGTAACTGTTAATGGGGGGAAAAAAACACATACATCTGGACCTACAGCTGCGCTTTCAGTGTAAAGCACTTGACAATGGAAAAAGCCATGCAGGTGTTTGCAAGGTTACTATTAAAAAGGGTGGCTTTCCAGGCTCTGAATCATAAATCATTGGAAACAGCACGGCTTCCATCTTTTGACAGGAGTTCCAAGCTTCTTCCTCTTCCTTTAAATCACCTAGTGTAGGGAAATGCCAGTGAATGTTTTTTGTAAGTCACAGATGGCAGGTAGAATCTAGGACCCAGGAGCTGAAGAAGGAGCTGAACTGAAAGTGAAGGGACTGACCATGCCATGTAAGGAAGATGCTTGTACAACACGGCAGTGTCTGACTGGACGAGAGAGAAGCGATATGAGAATTGCTTCTCAGTGGTTAGAAAAGTATAAACTATATGTAGATTATAAAAAAGTATTCCTGTAAACAATAAACGGATTTCTCCTTTGACACTACATCTGTGTGGTCGTGTGTCTTTGGGAGGACCCGGGAAGCCACAACCTAGCAATGCCAGTCGTAGCTGTGTCACAATCTTTCCACAACCGGGTTTCAGAATGGCCTTGTCTCCCACTTTTCTCTTTCTTCAGATGCACTTTGCTCCAGACTGAGCCTCTTCCCTCCAGCCCAGAAGGGAAACATCCAATGACTTCCAAGTCATCATAGCAACCCTTTAGGACAGTTTAGAGCCATGGTCCCACGTAACTGTCCCCAGTTTTGCGCATATGAAAACCACTGCCCACATCACTTCCTCCTTAATTGCACTTACCTGTAACTGTCCCCTTGGCACACAGTGGAAGGGGCTGCTGAAGACACCACTGAAGATTACTGTAACTTCTCTAACAAAGACACAAAATGAGGTGTGCAAATTTCTCTGTGGAGAAACCAGCAAGATCTAGCGCAGGGCCAAGCAGCCCATGGACTGCTGGCCGCTCCTTTTTTCCAAATTACAGATACCAAACCTCATACTACTGCTCTCCACACAGCAGAGGCCACAATAACCATGACCCATGGCTGACTTAGTATGTCAAGTCTGGGCTCAGCAAGCTGCACCTCTGAAAACAGAGGAACCTTGAACGTGTGGTCCCCACCACACCCATTCAGGACACCTCATTCTGGTCCTGCTACACGCACACATACAAATGAACGCTGGCATTAACATCTCCAGATTGTACATTGCACCTCGAGTAATCCAAAGATGAACAGTCTCATACCAGGAACCTAAGTTTAGTACCACAGAATCATTTCTAGCCAGAAGTCAACATAAACCTCCACGACGCAAAGCCTGAGAGTTTGTTTTAAACTGGGAGCTCCTTCACCACTGACAGCTCCCCAGGGAAAATGCAGACATCTACTCAATGCTCCCTGCAAGGTGCAATTTAGAAACAGACCTCAGAGAGCACTGAGAGGAGTGTATGACATCCCGCCCCTTTCCCAACTTCAGATGTCTTCAGCCAGCTGGGTTCCAGTTGAAGCCAAGTCCCACTTGGACACAGATGCCCATCATCATCCAAGAAGGCTCAAGTGACCCAAATTAACATACCTTCCCCCAACCCCATCACTTCTGCTTTTATCCTCGGAAGTTAAAAGCCCTTATTCCACACCTCTTGAGGTGATCCAGCAACTGAACCACCAAGCCTGAGAATGAAGCTTCCCATTTCTCAGAGCTAATAATGATCCAGTTAATTGTGGATCTGCCCCTCTCTGGCTGTCTGCTCCTAGGAGCACCTGGCAGTCTGACACACTATCACCTTAACAGATCAATCCACAAGGCACAAAAGCTCCTCCTTCTCCATTAGCTCTGCACCCAAGAACTCTGCAAGAGCAGTGAGGGAAGGCAGCAGGGCTGCAGAGACCAATAAACTAATCTCCCAAAAACCTAACCGCTCTGAGAGGAACCATTTTGCATTTCCTATGGTCTACCCAAATCCCATCCTAGGCTACAAAGGTCTTTTTAAAGGTTTCAGCAGAATAGCTTTGTAAAGCACTTTAGAAAAAACCACTTTGTTTTAAAAATTCTAAAGCTCTGTTACAGGTGAGGGCTCCAGAAACACAGAGATTGCACAGGACTGCTGCCCTTGCAAAGCACGGAACACTACAACACAGAACCTCAGGGTACCACTGCTGCATTACTCCCACCCAACTTAAATAATCCCTCTTGGCCCAGAACAAGGACTACTGCCCATAAAAGCTGTTTACATTCTCCTAAGCAGGTGAACACCCAAATGAAGCACGATGACTACATCCATCTTCAGCATTCCACGCTTATTACCAAGTGGTTAAAAGCTGAATGACTCATCCATTTCCATTTTTGCTCTGAACTAAGGCAGCGTGATTGTTCTTATTTCAGAACACAGGACACCCAAGGACATTCCATGATGTATTTAAAAGGAAATTAGTTTTCCTCCACACCCAAAGCAGTCATCGATCTTTGCCACCGATCCACTTCAAAATACATTTTAATGCAGTCACAAACAGTTTATTAACATTTGGAACAAACCAGAAGCAGACGTGTTTCTTTATAGTTTATTTGAGCTGTTTTGTTCTTCAGTATCAAGAATTAGAGTGCTTTATAGAGCATTATTATTATTACAGGGCAGTGAAATGGGCATTTTCTTAGTGTAGTGCAAGTCATATTAAATGAAAATACTTTAAAATAAAGTTTTATTACCAGTACCAATCAGCATTTAATCTGCTGACCTGTAACTGAAACGATGTCCCAAAAGCACAAAAAAATACCCTCTGAAATAAAGCTTTATGTACAGCACATATAGAGCCCTCAGATGCCTAAAGCTACTGGAGATATTAAACTAGTGTTTTTGAGTTGCTATTCACAATATACTGAAAAGTAAGTGTTCAGACGACCCGAGTACAAAAAAATTGCCTGCTTTAGTTATGAAGAGCTCTGTCAATATACACAAACTATACACTTGAGACATTCACGAAAAAATGTGAGCAAGAAAAGGGTTATCAAAAAACATTTAATACAATTCATCAATAACCCTTCCCACCATGGTCCACATCTACAAAGTTCCCCCGTCCCTCCCCCATCCCCATCCAAACCCTTCCCCACGAAAGTCACATACTTACCACAAATTTTAGCAAGTATGGTTTTAAAAAAAAAAGCCCTCAGGGCAAGTTATTTATAGTTCAGTTGCCACTGTCAACAGATCTGGACCTCGATCTAGACCTCTGCCGATCCACAGACGACGGAGATTTTGATCTGCTGGAAGAACCACGTTTCTGGCTCTTGTCTGGCATGGGAGATCTACTAACTGACCGAGACTTGCTGTGGCTCCTGCTGCGCGACCGGCTGTAAGACTTGCGGCTGCGGGAACGAGAACGGCTGCGAGACCCGGATGAGCTTCTGCTACGTGACCGTGACCTGCTTCTGGACCTACTGAGGACACAAAGAGCATCAGCGTCAGCAACAAAGCCTCACGGGACAAGGCAGTAACCGGGCACTTCACTGGCCTTCAGCTCAGCTCCGGCTGCTCACCGACTTCAAATATTTAAACGTTATTTAAGAGACTAGAAACACGTACCTGTGTCTTTTGCTGCCTTCGATTAGTTTGATTTTCCGTCCATTAATTTCTTTACCAGAAAGCTTTTCAATTGCATTCTTTAAATCACTGTAAGAGGCAAATTCAACCACCCTACAGAAAACAAACAAACAAACAGAATCATCAAGCACAAAGCTCAGTATCAGAAGTTGCATTTACAAACACCAGCAAAATTTATACTGGGGAAAAAAAACAAGACAGAAATCCCAAACCAACCTAATAAACCCCCAAAACACACGCTGCTCAGCGTAATTATGCCTTGTCATCACTGACGTGGGATAACTGCCACTCCAAACGAAGCATGAAACGTTACCCTTCCCAAATACCAAATACATTTTCCAAGGGTAGCCAAATTAAACCATGAACAGTTGCTGACACTGAAAGTAGCCCAGCTTCACTCCCCAACTACGGTATGTACCAGTGTTATTCTACAGCTTTCAAGAGGTGATTTGAAAAGCTTACCCTTCATTTAACTTAGGTCTGTGTGCGTCCGCAAAGGTTACTTCCCCGGCTTGTCTCATGAAGTCTTTGAGATCCTAACACAAGACCACTTATGTTATGCAAAGAAGTGAAATGAACACTTATCTATACAAAAATAGTTTAGAACAAACAAAAGAAACTTATGACTACTGAAAGAGAAGGTGTTAGAGTAATCACAAACATGGCAACTGCCACACTTGTATTCTATCAAAACTGAATTATCTACTTCAGGGCACGAAATAAATGAAAAAAAAAAAGCATATTGCTTTAAGCAAAATGCCGTTAAGTGTCTTAACGTTAACGAAAATATTAGTCTCTAATGATTTTACAGATTAAACAACAAAGAAAGAGAAAGAGAGAGAGACAAAGAAATAAAAAAAGCACATTTGCATCTATACTGGACTGAGTGCGAAATACTACCGATACATTTTCGGACTATTTCAGTCTCCGTTATACATTACAAATCTTCTACGAATACAGAATTAACATTTACACAACGCCAATTATTTTGTGCCCCATATGTCATTAAAAATATAGTTTACTTTACCTTCATTAACAATTCCCTAGGCTAGCCAAGCAGCAAACTGCATTAAGCGACCGGAGATACCGTCATGACATATGCCCGACTGGCTCTTCGCCACCCACTTGCCGAACACTACCCAGTCGATGGAAGCCATTAATCGCACTGCCCTCCCTATCAGGAGACTATGGATGGATCCAGACATTCTCTACGCCCGATGGCACCAAGGACCACTTTACTGCGATCAGGATTCCAACGACCACCTAATTTCGTATCTTTCAACTCTTTTCGACCGGGACCTCGTTATTCGGAAGCGTTACAGGAAGAACAGCTCTCTCTCAACTTAGGGATCAGATCTCGTTAACGCTCTGGGATCGCTGCAATGTGGCACTTTAAGGAGTGCATCGGTTACGTCTAGACCGGCAAACACAGATCTAGAGGTGGCCAAGTGACATTGTAGGAGCTGACTGGAAAGTCAACCAGGCCCGACCAAGAGTGACCAAGACAGAACGATTAGGATAACCCACAGGCACTCCTCGTCATAAGGCCAACGACACAGATAGGCTGGCAAATAAAGGGTTTAATATGTGGTTAAAATGGATTTTAAAAACAAGAAAAAATAAATATATATCCTCAAACATATAAATTTATTATTATAAAATTAAATTAACTAGTTTTCATTCAAAAGCATTTAAATTACATTTAAAGTCATTAATTATGTAAACATTTTACTAGGTTAGATTTAATTTAAATTAATTATTTTACAAAATAATTATATTACATTACACATCCATTAACTCTAAATAGTTAATAAGGTCTCAACAAACCTGCCAGCTGACTCGGGAAGACAAATTTTCGACTATGAGGCGATTTTCTGTTCTTAAAGGTGGAGCGTTTCTGTTTGCAAATAAACAAATCAGACTTCTATTAGTAAATAAACACGTTAATACTAACAAAGGCTGCACCAAGAGCTGGTATCAGCATATCATCACCAGCACTACAACCCGAACTGCAGGATGCCCCAAGCAACCCAGGACGGGGAGTAAGTACTTCCAGCAGGGAGCGTAAAGACAACGCGCCTACGTGAGAAGTCCTGCAATCCCCAACCTCTTACTGCCACATTAAGTGACTAAAAGGGCACATAACACCTTTGAATAGCCCCATCCAGCTGGAGTTCTCGGACAGAACGAGCCCCCAGCATCCCTTTTTCAGCTGCCTCTGTTGAAAGCTGCACGTACCTCCTGTCACTGCGTGGCCGGCGGCTACTGAAGCGGTCAGAGTACCTCCCTCTGCCTCTGCCCCTCGAGCGTGCCCTAGCATGCTCAATTGTCACCCTGGGGAAACAAAAACGTGGCAAACTACGTGTTTACGTTTTTAATTCTTACATATACAAATATAGTAATGGAGGGGGGAGGGAACCCAACACGCACAGAATAGTCTGAACAGCAGTGATTATGCAACACAAGCTAAAATTGACTCGCTACTTTGTTCAGACATCCAAGCTTGCACATCCGTGAAACAGGGTATCTCACCTCTCACTGCAAAGCTCTTTTCCGTCCAATTCATAGACGGCATCATCTGCATCCCTCGGATCCTCAAATTCCTGCAAAACCAGCACAGCTAAAGCATAAGCCAGAAAGTTACAGCTCCAATGAATGAACACGCGCTGAACTCATTTTNCCCGAACCCCCTCTTCAAGTCTATGTCGCGGATACGGCCGTATCCCTTGAAGAACCTCTCCACATCCTTCTCCCTGGCGGCCGGGTTCAGCCTCCCGATGAAGACACGGCAACCGCTCATGGCTGGTCAAGTGTGTGCGCG
>VXBA01002392.1:1169638-1265226 GCA_013399895.1 Serilophus lunatus | reverse complement strand
CGACAACGCCGACGGCGGGCCGGCCTGGCACGCGGCGGGGGGGGGCGCCCCGCGCCGCCGCACACAGCCCGCTGCGCTCCCTAGGCATTCTGCTCCGCAGGGAAACCGGGGGCTGTCACGAACCTGGGCTGCGGGACTCGGTGCGGACCAAGTCGGGCGGGTGCGGGGCGCGGTGCAGCGGGAGCTGGACGGCGGGGCGGACGCGTCCTACCCGTGCGGCGAGCGGCTCCGACTGCTGCGCAACACCGGTGCTGAGCCGCGAAATGGAGGCGGCCCCGCGCGTCACGGCCGCCCCGCGCGGCGATTGGCGGAGGCGGCGGCCACGCCCCTCCCCGGGGAATGCAGGTCAGGGCGGGGCGCGCGGCCCCTCAGGCCCGGCAGCCATTTTGTGCAGGGCCGGCGTAAACAAGGCCGGGCCTGCCGGGTGGCGCGGCTCGGGATGGGCAGGAAAACCGAGGCGGCGGCGGCTTAAACACGGCTATCGCTGCCCTTTTACTCACACGGTTCGCAACAGGCTCAAAGCTGTGCTGCGCTTTGTGTGCCAGGCGGGTGTGAGAGCAAGCAAGTTCAGGGAGGAAGGAATGAGCAAAGAAGAGGTGAAAAAAAATACGTAAGGGGTTCCTGATCTGCTTCTCTCCTTATTCGGAGCCAAGTGCGTAAAGCCAACGTAGGCAGCTGAGTTGACAGCTGAGTTTCATGTCTGTTTTACGTAACTGCAGAATGTTACCACAACCTGGCTTCTAGGTGGTTGCAGTAAAGACAATGGACTGTCCCAAGGGGTGTTTGAAATGCAGAACGCATCTGGAATTTGAAGAGACAGCCGCTAGTTTTCCAATACAGACGGAGGTCTGACAGGTTGGCTCTGTAACTGTCCTTGCCAGGTTTGCCAGCAGTTACAGCTGCGTCAGGCTGCCCCTTCTGATGCATCTTGATGATCAATATGTATAAAGATATATATAATAATATATTTTGTAAGTGTATACAAGCATGTATATGTAAGTGTATATATATGATCCTTTTGATAGCATTTCCCTGACTTGTCATCTGGATTCCTATGCTGCCCTGAGTCCTTACTCCCTACCCCTTATGGACAGCTTTGTTAAACCTGGGGTCTGTTATTAATGATCTCTATGGGATGAGTTTCTCTTTTTCATGCTTAGTCATGGACGTGAATTTCCCTGCAACAATAGTGCACGTGATGGCAGTGACATCATACCTTTTTATGTGACTGCTGCGCACGCACTCCTGAAATTGCAACAGCGCACAGAGTCCCCAAACTGGGAAGGTTACTTCTGCTGCGTGCAGGCAGTGATGGGAAAGGCTACAGTATCTGGCAAGGGCAACCCTCGGCATCGCTTGCTTCTGTTGCGTTACAGGGATCTGTATCTCCGTCCTGCAGAGCAGCTGCATCTGAGAAAGCCGGGGTGATGCACATACGAGAGAATCTGCAGTACAGGGAGGACTTTGAGCGATGAAAGACAATACTTGGGATTATCCGTGTGGATCATAGCCTTTGCCTGCCGAGCACGACACGTTCAGATGTGCTGTCTAACATTTAACACTGCTAATTTCATAATGAGTTACAGCACTTTAACGGGTGCCATGGAAACGGGCAGTTCTGTTCCTGTCAACACTTGTGACTCTCCAGTCTGCAGGATGAACGGGTGCACAAAGCTCAACCAGCAAAAACTAGTACTGGAAAAGGCAGCAAGCAGATATCTAAAGGTTTAACTCCCTGAAAACCAGCTTGTAGTGGGATAAAAACAGAGAGGAGAGGGAGAGGGAGAGGAGAGGAAGGGGCAGGAGTGCCCCTTTAAGGAAGAGCTGTTCATTTCAGCAGTGTGAAACTGCAGCCTAAAATGCCTTGTCGTTGTTACTGCAAGGCAGTAATCTTTTCATGTCATTGCCTGAACACTGGGAGAAAAGAAGCAAAAGTCAAGGGATCCAGGAGACAACAAGCACTCTTTAAACCATTCCTGTGTTACCTCTGTTACTGACGTAAAGGTCACGTGCACTCTTACTCACATGGACTTCGCCATGTGAGGGTCATGAGCAAGCACATCTCATTCCTACCCAGTTAATCTACGTTTTATTTTAACAGGCAGGAGTATTTCCCCCTTTGATTTGAGGTTCTGGAAGATCACCTGAAACTTGATAATATTATTGCTGCTGGCTTGCCCACACTCCTACCTTCCCTGTCATTCTGAGAGCCACCCCAACAGGCTAAAATCCTTCACATTAATTCATCAAGATAAATACAGTTACCATTTGAAAGTGAAAAGGTCATGAGGTAGCAGAAGACTAAATGAAAGATGAAACAAAATTCCAGCCAGGCACACCTTTAATGTCTGTTACCGCCTGTGGAAAATAGTTGATAGGGATTAACTCTTTACTGTCTCGTACAAAAAAAAGAAAAAAAGTCATCAAGTCAAAACACGTAAAAGGAGGTGGTTCTTCACAAAGTAGTCGTAGGCCTTTGGCATAACTTGCAGGAGGATGCTCTGGATACAAGAAGATTATATGGTCTCACCCTACAGAAAGCTTTAAACCAGAGGGAAGGAGGAAACAGGGTAAAAATGGAGGAGTGACAGAGGAAAAAAAGAGAGGCGCCCTTTCAGCGACTTGACCTGCCATTGCTGAGGACCCTCTGCAAAAGCTGCTGTCTCTCAGATCCACAGTTAAACTCCTGGTATAAGGCATGTAGCCAAAGATTCAGTACTTGCAGGAGGTCTGTGAATGGAAGCAGAAACGTAGCTTGAATTTTCTCCTGCTACTGGTGAATATATTTGTTACTACTTTCACAGAGGTTAATCCCCTCTACCTTTGTTTACTTTCTCATTTACTGTACAGCTATATATTCTCTTTTTTCCAATGCTCCATGACTAACTACTGCTATACTAAACGTAGCTCTCTTAAAAGTAACAGCAATGGGGGCTCAAGAGCTGCTTCACAGAAGTCTCAAGGAAATGGCAAAAACTAAGTAGAGAAGTTAGTCTTTTATCACCGGTTGTTTCATAATATTTGGAGAAAGAAAATGGAAATTGACCTAGGAAGAATAGAATAACAGACATTAAGAAATAAGTGTTTCACTGGCTTTTTTTTCTGTTTTTCCACTTTTCAGGAAAGCTAATTTTTTCAAATTGCTCAAATCTAAAAATACAGGTTTCGTATGTGTTAGTATCAGGGTGAGAGTCCTTGCCCACCACTCAGAAATATGTTTAGCAGTAGAGCCCTGGGGGTACTTTAGGTACAGGGGGATCTGTAGCTCATCACTGAAGTTGCAGACTTTCCCTTTGAATTCAGGTGAGGTTGTTCAGGGCTGTGGCTCAAGAAAAAGCAGTAGGGGCAGGAACTCATCTGCCACTGTGCAGAATTTATACCACCTGCAGACAGACAACTGGAACTTGGTCCAGCATGAAGATTACAGGAACAAAGTGGAAAAGATTTTTTTTTTTCTCCTTGGGTTAGTACTGAAATGACCAGAACAAGTTTACATCCGCTCAGTGTGCTTAAGTTTTAGATGCCGAAATCTCACAACGCTATGACAGCAAGTTGTCCACTGCTACAAAAACACCTTACAGGGTCAAAGCTATTTATAAACCTTCAGAGGGTAACAGGAGATGTTCTGCAGGATCATGTGTCCTTCCCCGCCTGGCTCTTTCAGACCTTTCCTGAAAGCCACCCTGGCCCCTTTCTGATTTAACTTAATGTTAGATGTGCCCCCGGAACGCAACCGCTGCACCTTTAGCCAGGGTCTGCCGTCACATTTCCAAGCACCTGAAGTCGTACTGTGTCTTTATTGTGGCAATCCAGGGCTGTTGACACGGACCCAGGGAACCCACGTTGGCAACAGCTTTTGTTTACAGCAGAGAGAAGACTGCAAACACAGATCGTGTCATGTCATCTTTCGCTTAACTGAGACAAAGTTCACCTTTAAGGTGAAACTTTTTTAAGAGAGTATGAAGAACATAGGCCGGATTGGGGTAAAAATAGAACGAAGCAAGTTCACATTTTCTCAAGCTGACAGCACTTTTAATCCTTGAATCCTTTAACTCCATGAAGTAGCTAATGAACCATCTCTGATAAATCTCTAGCACCATAGCAAATGCCTGATTTCCTGGTGGTGAAGTGATTTTTCTATTGCCAGACTTCAAAGGTCAGAAAGGCAGTGGAACAAAAGATTAAATCATCAATTTATATGCACTTTCATTCAGCAAACTGGTAAGATGCTCATGCCAACAATTTCAAATTAATCCCATACTCCTTACTGGAATAACTAAGCTATCGGGCAAGGAGGAAAATAGGGAAGTGTTAAACCTGATAACAATAATATTTTAGTCCATTTTTAAAAGCAAATAGGTAAAGCACATCTTTTTCAGAGTTTGCATTCAAAATAGCTCCTTGACAAACCTGGTGGAAATTCTTTTGGGGAATCATGGATCTCTTCTTAGCACAGGATCATTAATAATTTCTTAAACGGTGTTAAAAGATACAGATGAATCAGCCTAGGAAGAGTTTCAAACACTCTGAAGACAAGAACAGAAATTTGAAATGAGTCTTGGAAACCAAAGAAATGATTCAACAACAAGGGCAAACTTTGTGTAGGACGTCTGATCCGCCAGTACAAACCAGAAATGCCCACTTAGGAAGGAACATTGTCTAGAGAGCAGACAGCAGTCTGAAAGTAACTCAGTAAATACAATATAACAACAGAAGGTGTGACATTTAGGGGACAGGTTACCAAGTGAGTGAATGGCAGAATGACAGTAAGGTAAGTAAGATTTAACAATAACTCACTTTCCTTACCACACAAAGCCACACATTTATGAAGAGCAGTATATATTCCTCTGTGCTGTCTTTAAGGAGTAGAGGTCAAACCTTTATGGAAGGCTCTGGAGTATTATCAATGCTGTAAGTGTCTTACTGTGTTCATCTCACCTGCTTTTCAAGTCTGGGAAGGATAGTACCTGTTCGATCACTGGTGGTTTTCTTTCTTATTTTTAGGCAACAGTTACACTAAGGAAAACAACATTAAAACATTTTACAATGTACTTGTACAGTCCTGGAAAACTGTCACTAAGCTGTTTAAAATAGATGTCTCACAGTTGTTCTGTCTCCTGTTTTACCAACTCAGCTTTCAAGGCTACTGTAATAGCAACTATTTTTAACTGGAAGCCTTGACAGGACTCTGCTGTCAGAGGGGCACTGACTAGATCCACATCTTACCATATCACACCAGAGAACTTATGTCTGAAGTGCTCTTTCCCTGTGGCACACTGTGCCCCCATCAGGCCCTTGATCTTTAAACCATACCATGATCTCTGTGACAAATATAACACAGAGCTTGAAAAATTAGTGAGTACACTGGAATTCACTCTTCCCCAAACCTATAATGCTAGCTAGCCAAGCCCTCAAGAAGGCAATTAATTCTCTGGATATTTCCCTTGCAGGCACAAGCGCTGGAACAGTTGTTCAAGTATAAGAGAAGATTCAGCGGATTTTGGCTTACATTATCCTCAAACTTAGGCTCATTCTGCAGGAAGCACTCTGTCAGCAAGGGGGTGTTTGGTGCTACAAAGCACTTTCATCTGCAGGCATTAAGGAGTGATTGACACCAGCAAATACAGAGGCCAAGGTGGGACAGTCCCCAGGGTGCAAAAACTGGAAGGCTCAGGGGAAGACTTCACGTGCATTTCTTAATTGTTAAGCACACGGATTTGTCTGACTCCCTTTTCCTCCCTGAGGACTGTTCCCCTTGGATGGTAATATCAACCCTCCTTAGCTGTCCCTGCACAGCTGAGATACACTTATTTATTGTTTTTCATCTTTTCTTGTAAGTCCTTCCAGTCTCTGATCATTTCATCGCTCGTGTGCTGGTGTGACCATTCCTGTGTTTTTCCTACGTCTTCCCACGTTACTTCCCACGGCAGTAACAGGTGATAAAAATGATAAATATCACAATGTTGCTGCTGCCATAGTTGCCTCCCACCCTCATCTGTTGGTAGGAGGGTATCTCCTGACAGCCCAGAGGATTTCTTTTCAGGCAGGGCTAAATTCATGATACAAGGCTGGCCTTATCAACCTCTGCAGATCTGGGCTGCACTGCCAAGAGAGGAAGGAAAATGAACTCTCTGTCTGGTGGAAATGCTCCCTGTGACCCTAGCTCAGCTGTCTGACTGAGATGGAAATATGGACATAAAGCACTGGCTCTCCAGGCAGCTTCATGGCAGGAATACTGCCAAGCTCTGCACTCAGAGTGTAACATGCAGTGAACAAATTGTGTACAGGGAAACTTAAAGCATTCTGGACAACTGGACTGAGGTATCATTTGGCTCTATTCTGGGTTGGGTTTTATTTCCCAAAGCTAAAAAAATAAAAGATGAAAAAAAAGAAAATTGTATCCTTGAAAACATTTCGCTCCCTATTTAAAGACAATTTTTAAGTGTTTTTTGTTTTACTGAATTCTTCTGATTCAGGAGAAAAAAGAGTGGCTTTGTGCTTAAACTGTCAGACACCCCTGATTTCAAAGGTAAAAGTAGCCATGGTTATGTAATAGCTGATTGCTCCATGCTCTAGTAGATAGGCAGATACACAGATGAAAATTCAGACAAGATCTGCCTTAGGTGACTACACAGCATCAGCCGCAAGACAACATCACACAGGCTTCTGAAAGAGGGAGCAAAGACCCTCACCAAATGATTACGCTCCATTTTTGTTAAGCCTGTTTTTAACTTCAACAGCTAAATAACATATTGGCTGACAGCTGCTTTATTTAAAGTTTCATGGATCTTATTCTGTTGGGAGCTCATAATGAATGCTAGACCCCATATCCCTAATATTTTATATGGAGATGGGCAGAAGGAAAACACCTAAAACAAGGCAAGCTTTCTTTGGGAAGCAGGGGAGGGAATTCCCCTCGAGCAGGAGTATCCTGCTGCTCCCTCACCAGACAAAAGGAGACACATTAAAGTTTTAAAAAACTTCTTTTTCTTGGTCATGGCACCCAACAAAATAAAATGTTGGCTTTGGAATTTAAAAAACCAAAATTACATTTAGTGGTTTTGAAAATTTCAAAGGAAACTGTATCAATTGCCCAGAAGGGCATTGTGTCAGGAGACTTTATTAGAATTCTGGGCGGCGAAGCATCTGCCCTATGTCTCAGAAAATCACGTTTGGGTTGCAGCGTGTCCCCCCTGTCATTGCTGGGGGGAGACTGGAAAGACTGCTTTCCCTTCCTCTCTTTACATCCTTTCCTTACCCACTTGGCTCGGGGTTAGCAATAAGATGGTGCTGCATGGGTCTGTGCTCCTGTGGGAAGGGTCAGAATGCAATGGTGATTGGTGCCCTCAAAAACAACAGAAAGTAACCACTGTGTAAAATAAAGATGACTTCCTACAAATGCAGAACGGGGGAGAAGCAAAGAAAGAAACATTTAATCTCCCTGAATTTCCCATAATTGTCTTTGCCAGTTTCAGAGGGAAACTAGAAAGCATTAATGCTTCCTTCTCAACTCACAGGGACCAGGACCAGCCCAACAAATGATAAACCAACCAAAACAGCAACACGTATCATTTACTATTGGCACTAGTAAGCAACAAAACTTTATTCCAGCACCACGTGCCCTTTGTCCAGGCCCCTCCCACACTCTATTCACTTGCATTTATACCAACTTTTTCTGAAATTCATAATTGTGCTGCCAAAATGCAGCAAATAAAGAGAAAGCTAATGTCCCTGCATGACTCTCCCAGAGTCCCCACTGACCTTTCTGAGGCTGGGAACAGCAGGGCCTCCATTTGGTACCCCAGGTCTTGCCGCAGGGCAGAATAAGAAGAGAGTGATTATGTAGTAGGTGTTACTCTTGGCATTGGGTTTCCACAATGAGGAGTATTAATATCTCTGAATCACCATTTCAGGCATTTCCTTCAGGCAAAGCCTGCCCTGGAAAAAGGGGCTGTCCCCCAAGGCGACAGCTGGATCTCCAGATGCAGAAGAAACAGGAGCTCACAGATAAAGCAGAGGTCTGGAAGAAGACTTGTGAGAGGTGTCATTAAAAGCATTTGTTTTCCTTCCTGCAACACAGCCTCTAGTATGACCTGGAGAAGGTTACTCTGATTTTCTGTACTTTGTTTTTTCCCCTCTCCATCAACAGGGACAGCATGGGCCTTCCCACCAAGATGCCACAAAGACAAAATTCCCAACTATTTTAAAGCTTCATGAAGGAAGCAATTATTTGAAGCCAAGTTACATGTATGGGGGAAACAGAGACTGCAGGATGGTAACAACTCTGCCTGCAGAGGTGAACCCAGGATCATAATAGTGAATGGGGTGACACGCGACTGGGGACCTGTCACTAGTGGAGTTGTGCAAGACTCCATTTTAGGCCTTGTGCTCTTCAACGTCCTCATAAATGACTTGGATGCAGGACTGGAATTGATACTAAGCAACTCAAAGGCAAGGAGGCCCTGCAGACAGACCTGGACAAATTAGAGGACTGGGCAACTAGCAACCACACGAAGTTCAGCAAGGGGAAGTGCCGGATTCTGCACTGGGAATGGGGTTACTCTGGATGTTTGTACAGACTGGGGAATGAGATGCTGGAAAGCAGTGCTATGGAAAGGGACCTGGGATCCTGGTCAATGGCAGTATGAGCCAGCAGTGCCCTGGCAGCCAGGAGGGCCAACTGTGTCCTGGGGGGCATCAGGCAAAGCATCACCAGCCAGTTGAGGGAGGGGACTGTCCCACTCTGCTCTGCACTGGTGTGGCCTCACCTTAAACATTACAGAATCACAGAATTAACTAGGTTGGAAAAGACCTTTGAGATCATCGAGTCTGACCTATTACCTAACATCATCTCATCAACCACGGCACTAAGTTCCTCATCCAGTCTTTTTTTAAAGACTTCCTGGGACAGTGACACCACCACGTCTGTGGGCAGACCATTCCAATGGCCAATCACTCTTTCTGTGAAAAATTTTTTCCTAACATCCAGCGTAAACTTTTCCTAGCCCAGCTTGAGACTGTGTCCTCTCATTCTGTCACTGGTTGCCTGGGAGAAGAGACCAACCCCTCATGGATATAACAGGTAGTTGTAGGGAGTGATAAGGTCTCCCCGTTGTGTGATAAACCTCCTGGAAACAGCCATTATAAAGACATTTCTGCCATCCTGCACAGGCAGCTTATAGAGATGGAGGCAAGTTGTTTTTGCAAGATTGGTGTTCTCTCCCACCCACAGGGAGCCCTGCACTGGCCTGCAGCACCCACACACAGGAGCATGAGATGGGAAAACCAGCATTGTCACCCCTTGGGTACCAGGCTTCCACTTCTGGCTCCCTAGGAAAACTCTGCTACTCTCAAATCTGGCCCCAGACAACATGAGGAGTCTTTAAACTCGGGTTTGAATATGAACATTATACACTAAGTATGGGTAGTGTATTAGTCCTTCTTAAGGGTGGATCTGCCTGATGGGCATAGCCAGTGCAGAAGCAAGTCCAACTGTGTTCCAGCTGCAGCCAGCTGCTCTGCCCAGTCCCATTAACAGCATCCCCAGCTGCCATTGATCTGTAAGAAAAGTCATATACCACCACTGGCAGCTCTCCCACCCCCAGCTGCCATTGAACCCAGTGAATAGGACATATACCTGCTACCAAGGCCTCCTTGGTGCTCTCCTGTATCCAGAGGATGCTCCCGCTCACAATGGCTCCCTCCTTCCCTGAGAGCATCAGCCCTGCACCCAGTGGCACCTAACTGCCCCTGAGCTGCTGGGTGCTGTGGTTTGATACACATGAGGACAGGAAGAACGTGTCTGCTCCATGAAATAGAAGACAAATCCTGCATGCCAGGCAGAGCCACTAAGCACAGCATGGTCTCAAACACCAAACCCCTAAAAGAGCTGCCAGATCTGAGCAGCTTGTCCGAAGAAGCACACAAGGATGTTTGTGCCTTGAATGCCAGCATGTTGGCACCAGTCTTTGTCCCACAGATCCACCATGGGCTCAGCGTGGGCCAGATTGACAAAGAGCTCTCAGAGAACAACCACTTTATGTTGAGGTACCCTCAGGGCTACTCAGCTCATCCTGTGTCTCACTGAAGGTTAAGGTGACGAGTTTGCTGGTAAGCATCATCCTTCTGCAAAAGAGAACCGAGACAATCCATTGTATTTGCTTGCTCATCCCTTCCCCTGCATCCCTCTTGATGCCGAGAGGCCACGGCAGTTTTGCAAAGTGCCGCAGCCGATGAGGGATGGGGGCTGGGAACGTGTGCTGGCCAGATCCTGCTCTCCTCTCCAGTAATGGACCCTCCACACGGTGAGGAGAAGTGCACAGACACTTGCTTTGTGAAGCACAGGCCTCGTTGGGATGTAGACTGCTGACATTCTGCTGCTGGGAGGGGGATTCTGCATTTCTGCCCTTAAAAACAGGTCAGTGGCTGGGGAAGCTGTTAATGCAAGGGTACATCAAGAGATGATTTGGTAAGGCTATCCTTCCCCAAAACTTTCCGATGGTGGCGCTGCATCACGCGGCAAGGATGGATGCACTTGGTTCTGTTAAAGGGTTAAAGCACGTGGTTGTACTGGGGCTGGTGTGTTCACGGCTTTGGGAAATCCACACGTACAGAACATCCTGTTTGAGAGCTGAGCAGCGCAGTGCGCGCAGCTGGCAGGACGCCTGGTGAGGGCAGGAGCCCTTTCCCGAGCAAGTTTCTCAGAGCAGCTTTGTAGCAGGGTCAGTCTTTGTGGCGAGGCTGCTTTTCTGGAAGCAGAGAGGTTCCTGCATGCCCCGGCCTTTTTGCCCTTCAGCTGAAGGGCCAATTACTAGAGAAGATTGCTCAGACCACCCACTTCAGGCTGGCTTCCCACAGTCATTTCTCACTGCCAGCACAAGCCAGAGGTGACAAATCATTTCCAATGTGTCAAGAAGGGCACATTCCTGGCTGCCAGAACTACCATGGCAGGAGACTATAGCCTAGTGAAAAACAGCAATAATTTAAAAACCATTTCTGGAGGCCAGTGATTCCCACATGCCAATAGGAGGGCATGCACAAGGCCAGAGCTCCAGCTTCATGGTGGTAAAATTACTGTGAGATCAGCTTGCTGTGTGGGAATCATTTTAGGAACAAAAGGAAGAGGGAGCAAGGTAGATGTCACCCCTTCCCTTCTCTTTAACCTGTCTTTCTCCACAGAGGATAAAAATCATGTATGTGGGTATACAAAAATCTTGGTCAAAAGGACGTCCTCTCTTCTTTCCTTCCCAATTACACTATCGGTAGATTTCATTAAAAGAAAGAACACTCATTAGTACACTTGCCTCAAAGGGCAGTGTTACCTTAGGTCTTTGAAATAAAGCCAACATGAATAACAATAGTAATGGACTGTACATCGCACTAATAGAACAATGGGTGCCTGTTCCTCTGCAGTTTCTGCTTCTGCCATCCTCCCAGTGCAGCACAACTACTCAGAAGAGGAATGACGCCACACCCAGCCTCGCCTCTGTACTCAGACACGCACTGTCTACACCCATGTATTTGTGCGATTTCTCCAATGTCTCCTATACTGCCCTGCTGCCTACTTTGGATTATTATTTTGCAGATGAGAGCTATCTTCCCTCTAAAAATAGCATCCTCTTCCTATACATACTGCTCTTCTTATATAGACTCCAAGATTAATTATCCATTTATTATATTTACCCCTTCTTCCTCTCTGAAATCCACTCATACCATACATGATCTCTTTAAACCCTTCTACCCCTGCCCTTTCCCATTGTCAACAACTTGACCAGTCTCCCCTGTCTTACTGTCATAAGGGCCCCACCAACGGATGGAACATTGCAGCAGCTGTCAGCTACTGTTGCCACAGCCATCAGTGTGGGTTCCAAGCCCAGCAAGCAGGGGACTAACAAAACCATGCAGACTTGGGGGGTCTTTCTGCACCATCTCAGTAACCTGCTGTGCACACACACAGTGTTATACAAAGAAAAGGCAAACTAACACCTTGCCCAGCTTCACGCAGCAATTCTGCACAATAGGTCAGGAGACCTCAGCTAGGCTGAGGACCAGCTTCTAAATACAACTCTCGTGAAGGTGAGCCCAGGCAAGACAACAGGTCCTGGTGGCGCTCGAGTGGCCACAGCTTTCCGAGAACAGCCCCTGAACCAGCCTGGCTTCACTCATACAGTTCTGTGGAAGCAAACAGAAGGCAGCCCTTGCTTCCGAATTTGGAAACCATGATCCTTCTAAGGCCGTGCCAACACTGTACCTCCCTTTCCCAAGCCGTTTGAGCATCCCTAACTTTAGCTTCATCCTGATCTTCACATGGAAGGCATTGCACTACTGCAACATATTCATTAATGATTCGCTAGATTTCCAGTCCACAAGGCCTAAGCAGTTAAAAAAAACAAACCAAACTACAAGAAATTAAAGCTTCACTTCAAAAGAATTTTTTTTAATTTAGAAATGCAGTTATATACATAGAACAATTAAATTAAACTTTGTACAAATATTAAAATACTATCTTCACACCCACTGCAATGTACAGGATACCAGAAAATACATATAAAATAAAGCAAAATAAAACCGATTGAGTGACATCCTGCACAGCATCAATTATGGTTTTTAAGTCCCACATATATATGGAGTACCATTCTGCAAGTAATTCCATAGTGGTGCAATTCAGACAAAAAGAAAACACATACAGGAAAGAAGAAAAGATTAATGCACAAAGGCAATCAAGCTCTCCTTGCACTTGCATCAGCAACTACCAGCAGTCTACCCACTGCATCATAGGACATCTGCTTCACAGACAACTTCACTTTGTTTACTTTTGGAAGGAAGCAAGTTGGAGAATCTGAACTAAAACATTTTCCAGCACAACTCAGTTGCCTTTGTCCTTGCTTACTTGAGGACAGAAGCAAAAGCACAGCTTATGGACAGCAAATGCAGAGCATCAGTAGGGTATGTTCTGGTGAGTACATAGATCTGAACAGCATCTGCAGAGAGAGACGAGCTTGGAAGCAGTGCTGAACACAGGGCCCTGAAGTGTGGGAAGTGGCATCCTCTGTCCTGGTGTGGTAGGACTGGAAAAAGGCTTATTTCCTGTATAAAAATACATCTTAAAATGAAGCCTGCTCTAGGAAACCTCTTTGCACTTTCATAGCGTATTGTACAGAATAAAACATTTTCTAGTGAAGTTCTGCAAGCAAAGGTTTTCACCAACAGCAAATCAATCTGCTCTTCCCTGGTAAGGACTGAAGGGTGAGGATGGGGTGAGGCAGGATGTGCAAAATGAATGGGATTTATTGCATTTATATACAAAAAAACAGAAAGTGAGATTTATTTAAATAGTTATCTGGATAGAGTAATAAGGCAGATTTTTTTTAAACTATCAGAGCAGTAAAACCACATTTTGCAAATAGTTCTACAAAGGTCAGCAAGGACATCTCAGTGTGTCCAAACAGTAGAATATTAATTTTTTTTATACAGCTAGACTGCTGGTGTATGCTAAATCATCTAACAAAGCACAAGCTTCCTTAAAACCTGTTCTTGATTGCATTAGCTCATTAGCCTGCAGCATACCTCTGTTTTCAGTACAGCTCTTCCTTAGACACCTTGTGTTCCCTTTTCTGTGCTGCATTTGACTCAACCATAGCAGAGTATTTCCAATGGCTGAGCCTGTTGCTCTCTTAGCCCCACTCTTCAGTATTGACCCAAGTCACCCACCTCTGGGAGCATCTTAGGATGTTTCCTCCCAAAACACAAGGAACATATTTCTTCCTAACACACCTGAATTCTCCACAGACTGAAAGGCCAAATAAAGGCTCCAGATGCATTAAACAATTCACCACACCAAAGCTGAAAGGCCCAAGAGAAATCTCAGTGGAGGCGTCCACAGGGTGAAAAGCAGCCTGCTTGCTAAGTAAGCATTCTGCTACACAGTAACTTCCCTGATGGTTAAGGACAAAAAAATGCATTAAACCGTACTCCCTCCCAAACTCGTGAAGTTTTAACTCAGCAACAAATGCACAGGCTCACATGCTGCAGCACATTTCTCCTGCTGACTTAATTTTTACCTCTTCTGCAGTTAATGGTGGGGAGATGCAAGCTATTTAAATCATAATGCACAAACCTCTCTCTCTCTCTCTCTCTGTCTCTTACCAGTGCTGCTGATGCCCTTCAACGTGGCAGGAGACTAACAATCCAAGCTGTCTAATCATTTGAAGTGAGCTTCATGATGCAGATCCCAACAGGAGACTGCCCCATTTCCCCATGGATCACTGCCAGCTTCACTTTCTGGTTCTCTCAGGCTGGTCCAGTTCTGTAACACTTGGGCTGTAAGCACTGCAGTTGGTCACATTTATTTTTTAAAAAAATACTACACAACTGAAAGGGAGCAAGAAGGTTTTTCTATTGCACATAATATCCTGAATTTCTGAAATGCCCTTTTTTTTCCCTTAACCTATCAGACTCTAAAAATAACAGAAACCCTTAAAATAAGTGCTACTTTTATTTTTCCCAATAAAATTTAATCGTTTTAATGTTCTTGAATATCACAGGATCCAGCATGTATGGCAGATCGTAAGATGATTATGCTGGGTGTGTTAAGAAAAAAATGCCTCCCTTTGAAATGTTTTGTCAGACATGAGTGGGGGAAGACAAGATGCAGAGATTGTGGCCCCATTGGGAAAAAAAGAAAAATAAAATCCTTTACTGTGTTACATCCTGCAAGGTTGAGCCCCTGTACTCCCCATCCACCACGCTGAGATCCAGGCCACATCTACCTATGCCAAAATCCAGAGAACACACTCTTTGCTCAGAGATAATAAACACTCCTGAGACAGAGTAGAGTTCATGTGTGAGAGATCTTTAAGCTTCAGCCCTTGCTCTCATAAGTAAAGACAGGCTTGTGCAATGTAGGTTTTCCTGTATCTCTGCCCAAAACAATTCCCAGTCCTTCAGCCTCTGCAGAATAAAACAAACATGAATAATGATCACTTGATAATCAGTAAGTGAAGCCTTGCTCTCCCATGCTCTTGAAAAAATTGTCAGACATCTCTCGGGTTCCTCTCCAGCCATTTCGCCTTATTTTATATGAAAATTACCTCCAAAGCTGAGGACGTGGGCTACAGCAATGTGATGGCCCTAAACTCTTTTCCATGTTCTGGCTTGCACAGGTCCGTGGGGCCTGTTCCCACAAGTGTTGCAGCAGGGGACAGAGCTCTTCTGCAGAAGCTGGAATCATCAGATGGGATTACCACTCAGTACAGTAGAGACTGGCCTGGGAGCTGCTGGTTTACCCTCAGCAAGCCAACAGAAGCTGCCTGCTTATACCTGATCACAAGAGCTGCACTTGCGTACTTCCCTCCACCTCCACATTTCCCCTGCTCCTTAGAAAAGCCATTTCCAACAATTTTTATAAATGAAACAAAATTGCACTCACTCCTCCTTTGTGCAGCTTGCTTCCTTTTCTTCCCCACCCAAATAGAATTTTCTCTCCCAAACTGGTAGCTGCTTGTTTTACAACAGCAAAGAGGAGGCAGGGCCACACAGTATATGTTTTCTGCTGGTGGTGCAGGTGCTCATCTAGAGCAAGGCCAGGCCTTGGGATCAGCTTCCACATTCTCCAACCAACTCAGTGCTAACACTGGGTTAAAGAACTGTCTCTTGCGGGAAGGCAGCACATTCCCAACTTCTATATCTTGAATTGCTGAGGGTTAATTTGAGCAGACAAGATCGTAAATGTATAAAGAGCAACTCCTGTTCTGAGTGGGATAGGCAGGAGGAAAGAAGTCACTTAGTCTTTCCTCCACACTCCTTTACCACTACTCTTGCTCAATCCCTCCATCTGTCCTGGTAAAACAATGAATGAGAATATGCTCAAGCTTAGACCATTTCCAACACTGGAGTCAAAAAACTTAATACAATCATTCCCATGCTTATTTTCTAAAATTCCAATAGTAGATGTGTAAACATTTGACCTCCGACAGTGCTTGAAGCAAGCCCACTGCAAAATGACATGGGATTTTCACCATCCAAACAGAACAAAAAATACCTAAACCACCCAAATGGGATTTATCAAATCCTCGTGTTAATGCAAAGTAATATGAGCAATATGGAAGGAAGTTTAAAACACTGTGTTTTTAAATTAACATCCCTCTCTAACAAGGACAGAGAAAAATCAATTCTTCCATCCACAAGCATATGCTGTCCCACGTGTCCTGGGATAAAACAGCTATTCAGGAAGAGGAACAGCTGATACACAGCTGGATACTACAGCCAATCCCATTTCCAGGAACTGGAGCTAAGCCACAGTGATTTTATAGGTAAAGATGTTGTGCCACTTTTGTCAAGTGCTGTGATAGTTTGTTCCTGTAGCAACGAGGACGGTGAAGATTGTAAGCCAAAAGCAAAGCAGCCAAGACAGTGCCCCTATTTACCTGTACATTACCACATGATGTGTAAGGCCATGACATTTTTCTCCTTCAACTCTTTAATAAAAGTTTAGCAGCTTCTCACAGGGCAAAAACTTCCTTGGTTTCTTCAAGACAATTACAACAAGGTACATGCACCTAAGAAGCCAACTCTTCTTGCTGAAACCAATCCCATGGAACAGTGTTCCAGACCTCTCCAGTGAAGAATCTTATAACCACCACAACACTTTTGTGACTGGACCACCTATCCCAGACATATGTGGCTTCATGCAGAAATAAGGGTCTCATGAACAGCAACCAGGATATTCTGACCTGCTGTAGGTAACTGTGGGGTGCAGAGGTATGCATATCTTTGAGTTTTCTTTTCCCTACTACCAGAACTTGACAATTTTCAAAACTTAGGTTCAGGGACAAGTTATGGTGTCCTCCAGCACTGCTGTCAATGTAGTCAACCTTCCCTCATACCAACTGGCTGGCACTATACTTAGGAGAGACTTTACAAATGCTGCTTACTCCCATCCCCAAGGGAGGACCCCTTCCCTGTGAGCCCACTGGAGCCCTTTAGGATATAAAGCAGCATACCCTTGCTGTATGAAGCTAGGAAAACACACTAGCCTCTGAGATGGCAGCTACCCAGAATTCAAATGCCAAGGTACATACTGTGGCTGGCAAGGGAATTTGGAATTGCATCAATGGCACTAGGCATTCACTACCTACAGGCGTTTTTTTTCTCTTGACATTTTCAAAAACCTGAACCACTTCCAGTGTGCTACCTGTAGAGAAGGAAGGGGGAGACAAAAGTAATTTTCAGGAATGGACTCCTGCAGAGATGGGGACAGAGAGTATTCCTACACGTTGGACTTCTCAGCCTTCAGCGCTCCAGCAATTCCCAGTGAACTGTTACTGCATGGCTAAGGTGTCACACAGCCCATCTCCTTTGAGATGCTCTAGACATCACAAGCTGCCCCTCAACTGGGATCCCTCCCAAACCTCACGTCAGTCCTAGTGAGGCATTTTGTCCTGACCCATCACAAAGAGGATGCTGGAAGAAAAGCCTATATAACATATATATGTATATTTAAACTGTGTCTGCACCCAGAGGGCAAGCAGGTTTAGCCCCTGCTCTCTGGGCAGCAGGAGAGCTAGAAAGGCTGATAAGCTGCAACAAGCCGGTGTGAGGAGGAGAAAGGCACAAGAAAAGAGCAGCTCTTCAGAGACTGCTGTCAAACATCTGGCTGGGGAAGAGGAAAGGAGAGCTCAAATCCACTCTGTTCCTTGAGCCCCTGATGCTGATGGAATGGGGAAGCCAGCGCTGCACCAACTCCATTGGTGCATCCAGGAGGCAACCTGGCGACATCCTTTGGATCTTCAGCTGAGGGCGTCTCTTCTTGGAGGTATCCAGGGTACAGCTTGCGAGGGTGGGGAAGGCTGCACAGAGTGCTTCTGTCCCAAAGGCAGGGGGAGAGGACAAGGAAGAAATCCAAGACGGAGAAGGCTAGACAAACACAGCAGACCTCATGCTTCCTTCAATAACGGAATATCTGAATGGTGGGGAGAGGAAAAAAAAAAAAGAAAAAATAGTCAAACTTCTGCAGTTTAACAAAAGCAAGAAAAACTACTGTTGAAAGCAAGACAGGCTCCCCACTTGCATAACATGAAAATGCAGTGGTCTCCCTGACATCACAACACAGCAGAATGGAACTCTGGAGGACTCGGCTGAACCTGCCCCTGTGAGCAAGACCATCACTAGCTCCAACCTGGAAAAACTCCAAGGACAGAGACTCCATCACTACCCTGGGTGTCCATCTGGTCCTGCATTACCCTCCTAGCACAAAACATTTTCTTAATACTAAATGTGAATCTGTCAAGTTACAGTTTGTGGCCAATGCCCCAAGTTACATAATCTGCCTGAGAAGAGCTCAGCTCTACAGTCTTTTCAACTCCCCATAAAGTAACTGTAGTTAATTGTGGTTTGGCCCTCAGATGCTTCTTCACCAGATGACGTAAGCTCAGTTCCCTCAGTCACTCCCCAGGGCAAGCCCCTGGCTATCTTGGCAAGCTTCTAACAGAACCGGTCCAGTTTTTTCATGCACCTCTTGAACTGGGGGTCTCACAACAAAATACAATATATCCCCAGTGAAGCCTCATCAATGTTGCTTAAGGGAAGGTAATAACTTCCCTTAAGAATGACAGTTTCTCTCTTTCCCATGACCTTATTAATCTTATAGTCCCATAAAATGCCAAAGATATGTTTCTTACTGTGACAAGGATGGTTGGAAATAGGATCACACCTGCCTTTAGCTAACTTGAGGAAATGCAAACTCCTCCAGTAGCTGCAGCTTCCTCATCTCTCTGAGCCACAAGCACAAGTTTTATAGTGGTCTGCTGGAAGGGGCAATCTGCTACTGCACAACAAGCCTTAGAAGCAGTAGGTGTTTCCAAGCAGAGATAGAAATGACTCAGTGGCACAGGAAACAGAACAGACATCTTTTGTTAAGCTTCACTGTTGGATTTCTGCTCTTTAAGCACTTGAGGTTTCATGCTTGTCTTGGGATATGTTGCTATTTCGGCCTCTAAGCAGGAATACCCTTAACTGTTTTTACTGCCAGGGTTCCAGATGGCATTACAATGGCTGCAGGCTTGACACCATGGAAAAGGGAAGTTCTGCCCTGAGCTATCTACAAGCCAGTTACATTTCTTGCCTAAGACACAGCAGGGTCTGCAGAAGCAACCTTAAGCTACACTTCAGATCAGCTCTGGCATTGCAAAGCCACTCCTTCAGGGCAGCACAGAAGTGAGGAAAGCAAGATGTACTGTCTAACAGACTTGCCCCTCTGCTCTATACAGTAAGTTCAAGCACATCCCTTTTAGATCTTCTTGCATGCTAAGGCTGTAGCATTGTATGTACTGTGGTAGGAAGCTGCGTACTAAAACAGTCTAAAAATGAAGCCCACACATCACAAAGGGTTTGTATTCCAACCATGTCCTCCCACTCCCACCAACTTGGTTTCCACAAACACAGTTATTTTACTGCTTTTGCACTATGATGCAGGAGGCTGGATTTCTCTGCAAAATCTTTGCTAAAACAAGAGCGAGCAGTAGACAGTCTTTCTCAGACTACTCTGGTCTCCAGTCTGGGAACACCAAATTCTTCAGAGGAAGGTATTAAATACTGCCTATATGTCTAAGTTGTGAAACTTGCCATGGAGATGACTGGGACATTTCTTTTCAAAAGCTGCTCTAGTGGCAGACATACTACAGGGGTGTTCCTAGATACTCAGCTGCAGAACCTACTCTGAAAAGAGTCTCATTTAGTATTCCTTGCCCAAGTCACATACCATCTGTGTATTCCTCAGAAGAAGTGAGCGATAAAAGGCTCTGTATGTCACTGCTTTCTGAATCCTGGACCTCTTTGTGTACAGGTCTACTGTTAGCCATGCCAGCTACCCAGGAAGAGGTAGCAGCCTGATGCACAAGAACAGTTTCAGAGCGCTGAGAGCCACTGGCTTCACAAAGTCCAGAATGTCCAGGGGCTTCATCTTCTCTTTCAAAGCTATTGCAAGTCCCTTGGTCCTGCTGCTGCGTGTCTCTGGGTCCATTCTGTCCAGCTTCCTCCGAGAGCACAATCTGCACCCGGGAGTCCGAGGGTGGAATGCAGTTCCCTGTGCTGCCATACACCGCTTCTTCGTAGGATGGCAAAGCCACTTGGACACCATCCACCATGATAGAAACCTGATCTCCAGATACACCTTGGTCTCGCCTCAAAGAAAGAAACAAAGAGGGGAGAGAAGAAAAAAAATAAATCAAGTTGAGCATTTATATTATATGTATGTTGACAAGAACTCCAGTAACCTCTCACAGCAGAACTCTAATTCACACCATTGACTCATCTGGGGAAGAACAGACAAACGAGGTCAAACAAGCATAGTCCTGCAGCCCTACTGTGAGTTGCCATTAAACATGAGCAGAGGCAAAGTCACAGCACCTGATGGATTTAGCAGCAAGAGCTGAAAAGTTAAAATGCTTCCACTCTCACCTACCTTCCTAGCTAAATTTGACAAAGGTCATGACTCGGAGCTCTGTGCTGTTGGCAAAGAGCTCTGCCCACTGTTGATTCCAGCTTGGTATGCTCCTTTATTCCACAACGCCCAGCACTTCTGTTCTGCCGCCTCTGGTGCTGGCAAGATAATGCCTGGCAGGGTGCGGAAGACAGCTCTGGCACAGCGTGAATCACCAAGCCTCATGAAGCAGAAGCTTGAGAATAAATTTTTCTCTTCCAGTGGTTTGGACTTTTTCAGAAAAGGGCAGACTCCAGGGCCCCACCTCTCAACCTCCCTGCTGCTGGAGCATCCGCAGTGGCTTTGCTGACCTCAGCTATCAGTAGTGTTGTGGCTGCTTCCCTCTTCCCATCCACAAACCCAGGCCAGGAGGGTTCTCTCCCCACAGCAAGGAAGGACGGCAGACTTGCACATTTATCTAGTGAGCAGTGCTGCCCAAATTCAGGCCCATAGGACTTTAAACAGTCTGGAGGAGATGCACATATATGCAGACACACACTTCAGTAGCTATCCAAAGCTAGAAGGTGCAGGGGATTGATCTATAGCCAGGCTAGTAGGGATCATAACTTTTTCCACTGAAAGCCCGAGGAAGCCACCCCTTGGGTGGCACATAAGAATGGGTACTGCAGGTAAGTATCACAGTCCACCATTCCAGACTACAGCTGGACCACTAGTATGGTAAAGTAAGTCCAGTAGTATAGGGCAGAGATGTCACTGAGGCAATTAAAATAGGAACTGCGAGATGAGAAGCTAAGTTGCTTGAAAAGGAAGGCCTAACCCAAAAACCTTAATGAGTTGCTGCTGCAAAGAAAGAGGGTGCCTTTGAGCCCCTCTAAATCCCAGCTACACTTACCTGCTGTGATGAAACGACTTCAGCTTTGGCTGTAGCAAAACAAACAGCACAACTAACAGCAGAATCAGGGCGACAGAGCTCGCTGTGGAGGCCACTATGGACAGCGTGGGTACTCCAATTGTTGGAGGAGAGTCCTTTTCTACAAAACCAAGAGGAACACAAGGTAAAATGATCCACTCCCTTAAATAACTGCCATAGAGAAGGAAAAATATCCACATTGCCTGCTCTCAGGAGTTATATCTGAGGGCACATGTGAGGAGCCCATTTTTCCTATACAGTCAAGACACACCAATTATCTCAATTCAGAGCTCAAGCTGACACCTCTCCATCAGCTGTAAAGAGAACCTAAAATAAAACATGCACATACAAAGGACCATTGGAAAAACAGGGCAAACAAAGGCAGTGCAAGCAGGCCACGGGAACTGACAGATGGTACTAAGGGTCATGTTATATATAGATCTAGCTGAGCAAAAGCTAAAAAAAAATGTCCTAATGCCACCAGCAAGGCCAATAATTGTCTAGCACAATAAGCAGGATATTTTAGGCCAAACAACAGAAAAAGTTCCAAATAATGTTTTTTCTTGACTCATGTAGCAGCCTTGCGAAGCGGGGTGGAAGTCACCTGGCTGGGTATAATTAACACACATCAAGTATTCCGTTTCTCTCTCTCATAAACATGTGTCAGAGAACAGAGAGGGAAGGCAGATGTTGCTTCATGTTGCCGAGCTTTCAGTGTTAGATACGTGTGCCCTGTACACATTACTCCTTACCCTACCCTTCTGCAGCTGTACTCCGTGACTGTATGAGAACCAAACTGGCTTTTAAAGGACCTGTGCGAGAATAAACTGGCAGCAGAGAGAGAATGGCCTGGAG
This sequence comes from Serilophus lunatus, assembly GCA_013399895.1. Taxonomy (NCBI): domain Eukaryota; kingdom Metazoa; phylum Chordata; class Aves; order Passeriformes; family Eurylaimidae; genus Serilophus; species Serilophus lunatus. The sequence continues at coordinate 1,243,024 of VXBA01002392.1, read as the reverse complement.
GTATTGCTGAGCACTGCATTTTATGCCTAGAAGGCTACACTAGTCCTTTCACCTCCCTAGAGGAAATAACTGTCTGTATGTGTTGCTTCTGTCCCTAATTTGTCTTTGGTAGAGATCTGAAAAGCCTCACCTACCCATCGGCAAATACTATTGTCCATTTCACAGTCAGGACATTCCCGTTTATGCAATTCCTCTTTTCTACAATCAACACAGTCTTCAGGAGCACAGGCCTCAAACTACAGAGGGAATTCAAGACACATGCAAGAAGGGATGGGGGAAGAGCAACAGGTAAACAGAAAAAAAAAGCTGGAGAACCACTTTTTTTTTTTTTTTTAAGCCTACTGCCGGAAATCTATGCCCAAAACAGGCATTTGAGCTTGAAAGTCAGTTTGCAATTTTCTGTATTGTCCCTTGGGCTCAAACCTACTGGATTAATTTTTTTTTAACTTACTTCTTTGAAATTTTTTAGAAGTAGCTTGACTTCTCCTCAGGCAAAAAATAGTCACTGGCACATTTTTCCCTATAGGAAATAGGGTTGAGTAAGGATTTTAATTTTCAGCATTACTCAGGGTACTTTGAGTATGCTAACAGGAATGAGGGTAGACAACTAGAGATGCTCCATTTTCAGCACCAGTACAAGATGCTGTCAAACTACTCACTACCCAGGGTACACTCTAGAACATTCACCATCTCATATGCCAAAAAGATGCTCACTAACTCATACAATAAACTGCCAAAAGGCTATGAGGCTGACAGGCTCAGAGCAATATTACCTATGTGACAACTGCTAGGGATTTAATTTATTCTATGTGGAACAGGTGAAATCTTACCCTTATTATTACCAATCATTTTAAGATCTACTGTCTTTCTCTCTACAGTCTCCCATGTCTTCCTCCTTTTGGCCCTATGAAAGACACCCACTAATTAAGACTCAGCTTATCTCTGACCCAGACCAGTTGATTCAAAGCTTGTGTTGTGAAATCAAAGGTTTTTTCACTGGGTCATAATTTTGAGGCACTGTATTTTTGGTAAGGCCACTGGTCCTTCAAGATGCTAAGATATCTGAGGGATTTCTGCTCATCACAACACAATCCTTCAGCCAGATCAAGTGCCACCATGCAGGAATACCACCAGGGAACCCTACCTGCAATCGCACAGCTTTGTTCTCCAGCATAGGTTCAGCAAGAGGAAGGGGGATCACTGGGGAAAGGAAGCTCATATTCAATTTGAAAAGCCTCTTCAGGATCTAGTTGCTGCCAGGTAAACTCCTAGATCCTTTCCTTACACATCATAGGAAGAGGCTATTGGAGTGGCTGTGGCAGAGACACTGTCTTTGGGACAGGATGTTCCAGAGATCACAGATAAGCATTAAGCTCTGTAAAGAGCTTGGAGAAGGTACTTTTCTGTTTCCTTCCAGTTAAGCCAACACATTTTGCTTTATCTATTACAAAACATAATTTCAGAGTGTACATCTTGCTGACTCAGGATGATTGAGCAGTAAGGCTCTATGAACAACCCAAACATGAAGAGGGAAGGGAGTTCTCCCTTTATCCAGTATGCCCACTTTTAAAACCAAAAGAGTCATAGGCAAACTAAGAGTGGTATGACGAACATTATGAACATTGCCCTGCAAACGTTTTTGCTTTCCTGCTTTGATGGAGGAATTCCTGTTCAGCTTGTGGAGACACATGAAAGCTGTCCACTTCCATTTGGAGAAAAGCAGAAATCATTTGCCAGCAGTGTCCTTTCCTGCCAGTACAGTGAAAAGCAGCACCACGGAGCTGTTTGCCACAGGAAGCCAACAGTCACTTAACTCGTTTGCAAGGAGATCAGTGCTACGTACTCACACGGGTGCGCACTTGTGGACAGACAGTTACACCACTGAGGGGGATGTACTGTCAAACCCATCAAGCAAAACCAGATGGCACGGGAAATGCTTCAGTTAGGGCTTGTTCCTTGTATTAGGGACCCTAAGTCTGTATCTGATGGGCTGCTACTGAAGACACATTTTTAATAAAGAGCTGCGATCATGAGCTGCATTTATGAAACTGCTGGAGCAATAAGAGATGGCCATATGGACTTTCTCAGTATCACACTGACTCACCATTTAAGGATGATCTGAAAAGCAAATGAAAGGGCAATTATGGAGTCAGGCAGCACTCACCTGGGCTGAGCCTGCAGCTGACTTCCATGGCTGGGTTCCACTCTCCATTCTTGCAAGTCAAGTATTTATAATCTCCTTTCAGCATGTAGCCTTCGACACACAGATACTCTATGACACTGCCTGAAGTCAGAGGGTTGTTGCAGGGGCTGGGGTGGCATTTATAGCCTCCATTCTCCGGTTGTGGTGGCTGGGGACAATCTGGGAAAGAAGAAAGTGTCATGAAGGACATCTCAGAGGAAGATACCTGTTACAAAACATGTATGATAGATAGGCAGACTTCCACCTACGAACACCCACTGAATTAAGAAACTACTTAAACCAAGGAGAAAAACTGTTACACAATGGCAGAGAACACTGCTCAGTTTCACTTCTGTCTTCTGTGATTGCTAAATACTGCTTGTTATCCCAGTAGTACAATCGAGTTGGCAGGCAACAAACTGGTGATATTTTTGAACAGTGACACAACAGAGATTCTACATGAGAGGGGCCCAGAAAAGACTTGGTGCTATCTTTTTCTGACAGCTCTTTCACTAGAGGCTGGAGGGAACCTAACAAGCAGAGAGAAGTATTAGAACCACAGGGAAAAAGCACCAGATCTCCTACTGAAAGGAATGAAGAATGCAAAACCCCCTCTGTACTATGGGTACAGTGTTAAGGTACAGAGCTGCTCCACCATAAGGCACCCTGGAAGCCTGTAAAAGCTCACCATTTTACATAGATATACCACCAACAATATGGGGAACAGAGCTTTCCTGCAGTAGGAGTAATTTCTTCACTGAAATGGTGGTCAGGCACTGGAATGAGCTGCCCAGGGAAGTGGTGGAGTCACCATCCCTGGAAGTGTTCAAGAAATGACTAGACATGGCACTTTGTGCTATGGCTTAATTACATAGTAGTTTTCAGTCAAAGGTTGGACTTAATCTCAAGGTCTTTTCCAACTTTAATGATTCTATGGTTCTATTCTAGGATCAAATATTCTAGACTATTTTTAAAAAGGAATTCATTATATTACAAAACCATTTCAAAAACACCTCTGTTTACCTATGTGACCTCTGGAGTGCTGAAGGCACTTCACATTCCTCCTTGCACCTCCACTATCCTGACTCATGGCTACAGCCAGAAATTTTCTTGTAGAATTTTCAATGGCCATTCAAATAAAACAACTAATCAAAACTGAAGCAACTGCACTGAAAACAGGATATCTGCATTGCTCAGAACTTTCTGTCTCTTGGCAGGTCACAGTGACCCTGCAGAACAGCCCCAACATCTCCCACTGACAACATGTATCTGCCTGGCTGAAAAATGAACAATCCAGATTTTTCCCTTTAAATCCACATTAGCTTCCCAAACTTAAAAAAAAAACCCCAAAACCAACCTGAAAAATCATGCATCTCTCTCAAGATATTTTGGGACATAGAAAACCAGCCAACCCACCCACTATGTTCCATCACAGCATAGTGACCAAGGCCTGCCCTTAAGCTCTGGAGCACACATTCTCAAATTCTGCCTCTAAACATCCCACTTACTGTGGGACAAACCACGAGAAACAGCTGGGCAAAGCTCAAGTAACTGGATTTTGGGCAAGACTTAAGAAGCAAAAGAAAACTCGATATTCATTTACTGTGGAAAAATTTGGTACGTTGCTGCAGTGCAAGTGACCCTTGAACCTAATCACGTGTGAATGCAGCACAGGCAGTGCCTTGTAAATACCAATAAACCCAGAGATGAAGTGCTGAGCAAAGCCAAAAACACTCTGGTATCAGTTCTGCCAGCTTTATAACTGCAATTCAATTTACTTCTTGAGAAAAGGTTAACAGGGGTCTAAACAGTAGCTTTTCAAAAAGAATTTGTTTTTGAGATTTAGTCTTAAATAAGCTTGAGAGAAGCCACTGTCCTCATGAGTATTAGCTGCTACCTCTTCTGTGTTTCTTTATCTTTTCTTTCTCCAATAATTTTTTAATGAATGTTTTTACTATTCACTATGAGGTTAAAACTCGTTTTCACTTTAAGCCTGTCCAACACTTAAGGGTAGTTAGGATCAGCCAAAGTAACAGATGAATGTCACATTTCACATCCATGCACACAGACAAACGTTCTGGTTTACCTACACCCCAGAAGAGAGGTTTCTTGCTAAATTGCAAGGACCCATTTGAGCACCAGAGATATTTTCAGCAGTACCTCTCTAGTCAATGGTAGAGAGCTGAGGGTAAAGGCCACTGTTGCCATAGCAGTTGCCAAAACTCAAGAGCAGAGAGGAAAAAGTCTTCTAACCTTTTTATACCACAGCAGGTACTTGGAGTTGCTTGGGAATTATACACGGCATCTTTCTGCTAACTGATTGCAGCAAACAGCTCATTCCCTCTGTTCCCCCTTCTCCCGAGTGGCACCCACGTATAAGCCAGGCCACTACAACAGGAGCCCTTTTGCACACAGAGTTACCTTCTATTACACACTGGTTACCTTCTATCGTTAAGTGCCACCTACAGTGTACTAGTAGCACTCTCAAAGGCTTGGAAATAACACCACACCAGGCACTTGCTGCACCCCAACAATGGCTTCAGGAGATGCAAACTGGTTCCCTCCTCTCCTCCACAGGCCACTTGGCACACAAAAAGAGAGGAACAGCTAATATGTGTGTTCAGGCAGTTGTCCCTGACTTGTCCTCTTCACAGGGAAGAGATTCCAGAATTAGTCACCTCCCCTTCCCACCACCCCTAACCTTCATTTGTCATCAGGGCATCACAAGTATTTTAAAACGTCACCTTCACTATGATGGAAGAACACTGTTTATGTGCTGGAGAAATAGATAAAAGAGGTTGGATCAGGCAGCCAGAACATCAAGACCCTCTATCCTCAACATGATCAAACTGATGCTCAACTGTCCTTTGCAAGGCAGCCTCAGGGGAACAGAGCATATCAGAGACTTCAGCTTTGGGGAGGTCTACTAGACAGTGCTGATAGCATTAAAAATTGCTGAAGGTGGCCCAAGCAAGGCTTGGATAGATATGATGATGGACTGGTGGTGCCTGAAAAACGTGAAGTCAAACTCCTGCTCCCTGCTGGACCAGCACCCTTTCCCTGGAATCTGACGGAACACAGCAACTCTGCAAACCAGGGCCCAGTGCAGCCTGAGACAGACTATGCCACTTTCCACTCCTAAGGTTCCTAAGTACCCTCAGCTGTCACATGCCTCATGATGGACTTCTTCAATTTCCTCTTTGCACCCTCTACACTGGGGCTAAGAGGTACCAACCTGATTCTGCAACCTGATTCCCTTTGTATCACCAGCAGCAAAGCTTATGCCCCAAGCTTGCAGCACTGTATATTCACAGCAATACAGACCCAGGCAGAGCATCCCATTTACTGCTTCCCACAGAATAAACCACCGACACACCAGGAGTGAAAAAAGCTGGGTGTCGACTGTGCCCAGAATGCACATCCAGAGCAGCCCACTCTTGGCTAAGTTTGCAGCCAGAAACCGTGGATGGACAGGAATAGCTGCCTGTGTGAACTGTTTATTAGCTCTCCAGAGCTCGACTGTGCCATGATGGCTTGGTACAGGGTTTAGGAGCAGCCTCACCCCGCTCTCCTTCCAGCTCGCACTTCCCAGTGGGCTGCTCATGTTCAATCCTCAGCAGTATTTGCACACTGCTGCATGGTCCAGCATTGCTGTTTGGATATTATTTTGGCACATTGACACTTTTTGAAACACGTGAACTAAACAATGGAGGATGGTTTTTCATTATTTCAGCCCCAGTTAAATCTGGGCAGATTTCAAGAGACACAGCAAAACTGTGACAATCCTCCTTTCCCCCATCCCCTCCCCGGGATTTACCCCTTCCAAATTTCAAGTGTGTGTGACACACAGTGGGTACACTAAGGCTTCCCAAAAGGTTACAAAAATCCCTTTAAATTTGTTGGACACAAAGTGCATATATTGCAATAATCATCTCCTTTCCAATAGCATCAGCCTAGACTCACAGTGGCACTGGCATATTTGAAATAGAAAGAAACCTGCAGGAATTTCATCAAATCCCACCCTGAAACACATGTTTTTGGAAGTATCTCAGAGCCTGTGACACATCTTAAAACAAATGTTCATGCCAGGCAGGGAAGAGTAAAAGAGCCAACTTAGAGAAATTACCAACTTCCTAGGGGTTACTGACATTCTAGGCTTGCAAAGCTACTGCCAGCATTCATCAAGCTTTGAGGATGCACAGAAATGGGGGGTTTGAACATCGCTCACTGTGTGCAAAGGAGGAAAAGCTCTACTCCCTAAGGCCCGATTTCTAAGTGGTACTGAAGCTTATGACATTTCCTGAGAGAGCTGGTTTTCTGCCTGCATATACTGCTGGGAAACAGGAAAGAGAAAAAAACAACAGGATAGAGGTCCAAACACTTTTCAACATCACTGAACTCTCCTCTGAGGTAAAGAAACAGACACTTCCAGATTGACAGGCAGGAATTAAGTTATGCACTGGAGTTTCTGTAAATGCCATTCAAAACCACTAGGTATTTAATGTACAGATAAGTTTTTTAATAGACAAATGAAAAAATACTGCTAATAGTAGCGAGCTCCACTTGCTTCCTTTTCCATTCACAGACAGATTCTCAGATTCAGACAGCTGTGAGGGGTTAGATCCTAGCTTCTTTCGGAGATACAGAGATGTCAGTTGGCCAAATCCACCAGCCTAATTACCAAAGGATGAGAAGGACCTTCCATGTCCGGGCTGAGATGTGGTCCTGAATGCTGACCTGATACAGAACTACAGAGTACTTCTAACATAATGTACTAGAGACACAAACCCGTGCCATGGTTTATATAATGCCACAGATGGCAGCACGTGGTGTGTTGTGTGCTGACACAGAAGGGAGCAGTTTAGGTACTCAGAACCTAAACCCCAGGAGCAGTTGAGCCCTGATCACCACCAGTGAAATTCACAGATAAGAATCTGATTTCCAAAGCTTAAGCAGGATGAGCTTGTTGTTGCAAGAATCAAGCACAATACACTTACACATACAACTGAAGATTAAATCTTACTTTGACTGGATAATTGCTATAGAATTATAAAAGCTCACCAGTAGTAACCTTCTTTGCCCAGGCACAACACCTCTCTACAATCTTATTTGATTAGCACCGTGTCTTTATTCAAATGGTAAGATTTATGGACCCTGGCAGGGGTCTGACACCCCTTTTTTCTGCAGCAAGCACATGAACTGTATTTCAGTCACTCATCTGTTTTCCTGGGCAGTCTAACCACACAGAGATGAAAACTAAATCCTCCTTAAAAAAAATGCATTCTTATAAGTTAAAAAACCACAACAAAACTCCACAACCAACCAACCATCCATCCATCCATCCATCCAAGAACAGGACAAGGTCTAATAACAATGGCTAGAGCACATAACTGTAGGTTTGTAAACGAGGGAGAACAAACTATGGCATTGCTCACCTTGTGTGGGCAGACAGTTGAGTATAGCACAGCTTAAAAAAGAGACATTTTGCATTGAATATCCAGTAACATTTCTTCCCCACAGCAGGGCACAAAGGTCACTAAAGCCAGAACACAAACAGCTTTGACTAATTAAAGTTACTATTTACATGAGTCATGTCCAAGTACCAGCAACTTTGAAAGAAAGGTAAATTCAGGTAAATTCCTCACTGACTCCATAAGTGCTCTGGCAGGTTTAACCATCCTCAGAGCAGTGTTAGAAGAACCTTACATGTCAGTGCTGAAGCACTTTGCAAAACATTTGGGTGTAAAACTGCTCTGCTGGATACCCTTAACATGCCCCCTCTTTGGATGTTATTAACACCTCCTGGTCTTTTGGACATACCACAACTTTTGTGAGGCATGAAGACTGGAAATGGAAGATCTTAAGCTCTTTCTTCATCTACAAGACTTACTTCATTTAACAGACACTACCAACACTCACAGAGGAAAAACATCCTACAAACAAAACCCACTCCTGATCAAGATGAACATGTCCCTGGCTAGTCTGGTTAACATGATTGTCTCATGCCAGCATGTCCTACCTGGTGAACAAACATCTCTCTGTGAAGCAGAACACCTAAGCACCTCGTTAAATTGTCCTGATGCTGAAGGTCATATTCCTTTCATGTGGTTCCCTCTGAAGCCTCATTGTAACTTTTTTACACAACCTTGACTGCCCCACAGTACAATTTCTGTGGAGGAGCTTAGAAAAGTGTGCCTCAGAGTGTGTCTTTTTGTCTCTTCTCGTACCTCCTGTCAGAGTCATTGCCTTCGCCTACTCACTCTCTTCCAAGCTGCGCTACAGCACATTCTACAATGGCAAAGAGCACTTCTCTGTCCAAGTCTCCAGTTCTCCAAAACACTGCCGCCTTTATTATCTTGGATCGGACTTGCCACTAGCCTTAGAAATAGCATATCCAAAAAAGCATCCAAAATAAACCCAAGGTATCTCCATCTTCAAGTTACTTGTCCCTGCTACAGAGACTTTAATTTTCAACTTGGTTAATTTGTGTGTGCATCACTTCAGTACAGCAGAGGAAACTGCAAAAGCTATTACTAACTTTTGGCAAGGACCTTCTGAACAGCCTTAAACTCTCTAGTCACCCTGGAGAGTAATCCTTCCTCTCTGGTACCACTTTCAGTCTGGGTCCTGCCACAACTAAATGGGTAGTCTAAAACACCAGCTGCATCTACAGCCTTCTGCAGAGATTGCATTTTCAGCATCTCAGACCTGAGGTTCATGTGTGATTAACCATGGTGGAAACAACAGAGCCAGGTTCACAGTTCCTCTCCAGTTAGTGCCCTGGACAGGCTTGCAGCATATAGCGTTTCTGTATCAGCTGATGTTTGCATGTAAATTCGTCCATAAGGCTTTCTCTTCCTTACACAAAGCCTTTTCACAATAAAAACGTGACAGCCTGATGCAGAAGTGCAAGTCAGAGAGAGCAAGAATGGTCACTTCAGCTTCTCCAGGGTCTGGCGATTCTAGCCGAGCGCTGCCCCTGGATCCCACTCGGGGCTGATACTGAACATTAGTTTCGCCTTAGGAAGCAACTGAATGAATCTGCAAGAGCTTTGGCCGTATCTGCTAACAGGAAGAGACATTGTTTTCTCTCTTGCAGTTTCTGTTCTTGCCAGCAGGACAAGGCCTCTCCAAACGACCTCTTCACTAATCTCCTGATTGTTCAACAAGCCAATAAGGAAAGAATTTACTCCTTCCTTTGCCCAGTCCTTGGATATACTCCCAACCTCTGTCACTGGTACTCAGAGTAGCAGGAATGTGACCCAACAAAATCACAGTGTCACTACTGTCCTTAGCCACAGCAGCAGGGCAGTCAGCCGCACTGCCAAGCTGACTTAGCAGCTTCTTGAGCAGTAACAAAGGTAATGCATCAGCCTTCCCCGTGCAGCACACTACAGTACCTCAGGTCACACCTAACAGAACACACTGCTCAAGTTTTTATGCAAGTAACTCTTTTATTTGTTTGTTTGGGGCTTTTTTGGTTTTGTTTTGGTCTTTGGTTGGTTTGTTTGCATTTTGGTTGTTAGTATTTAATTTTTTTTTAACTTAGCTTTTCCTCCTAGAGGCGAGGTTTTCTCAAGCCCTTCCATGTTTGCTCGGGTAGGACAGATCCCTACCTAGCATATTATGAACTCAAACCCCACTATGTACCTACTGAGAGAAAAAGACCCTTGAAAAGTAGCATCAAAACTAAAGGCATGCATACAACTGGCATACATGCCATTTTCAACAGCAAGCATTTATTTTATAAACCCTTCCCAACTACCAGACTGGAAATTCACTGTCCAAGTTAACTGCTTTTCTCATGACAACTTCACATCATCCCCTATGCTCTGAAGAGTCTAGGTTAAAGGTGCTTTGCTGCCTTGAGGAGGAAAAAAAATTAAAAATATATACACCTATTTTATTCAAAGAACATGCAGCTATCTGCCATGTCCCTGTAACCCAAACCTCTTGCTGTGTCATTCTCTGGGGAATTAGGGGAAAAACACCATGGCTGCAGTGACACTGTGACTGCAGAACAAAAATTTCACAAGCTTCTCTTTCAGTAAGAATTTTTCTTCTTAAACCAGGGCCTTCAGTCAAAGATACATTTTCTTCTGCCTGAAGCAGGACTGGTGTCCATGAGTTTTCTGCAGACAGACATGATGGGGGAAGGTGACTAGTGAGCTTTGCTTTCAGAGTGAAATCCAGACAGGCAACATGCTTGTTCTTCCTCTCTTCCCTTGTGCACACAAACCAGCCTATCTATAAACAGCAGAAACCACTTCTGCCAACCCCTCCCTCAGCAGCAATTTGGTTTTAGTAAGAAGTAAGTGTGTTACCATTTCTTACCCCTTTTAGACTAGTTACGTCAACTAAACACCATCTTTTACCAAAGCAAAAACCACTTCCCATGCAGTTGGTCTGAGAAGAAAATGCACCTTGATAAGCTTTGATCAAGAGCACTGCTGCTCCCCACCCACACCTTCCTTCCTGTTGAGAAAGCACTGACAAGGGGATGTGCTTTAGTGGTAAATAGAAAAGCAGTCACCTCCACCCACATTCTCCAGCATGAGTGCCAGATTCATTTCTGAGTGCTAAATACCTTCAGGTTTCCAAATAACCATGTTTGCTCTAAAGCTTTCAGTACAGCAGCTTCCCACCATGCACCCTCTGCTCCTGTATTGTCCTCTACAACCAGAAGAGTATGAATTAATATTAGGCTAGGAAATGGCTCATCAAGTATTTCGGGAACAAACCTCACTGCTTGTAACAGCAGGTTCGTGCTGAACACAAAGGGCCACGTGCTTTAGGCCGGAGTTTCTGTTGGCAGGCTGGCTGAGAAGAACAGTGACCTGCTCTGGGAATAATATTTGAGAGTTTATCCTTTTCCAGCATCCTGGGGACATTTTTTAGCCCATAATGAAATTCCAACACAAATGTCCCCTGCAGTCATTAGAAAGACATTCCCTAGAGGACAAGTGGATCCCTCCCAGTGGAAGTGGAGTATGCTTTGCTCCCCCCCTTTCAGGTAGCTCAGGGTGGTGGGGTGTTTTTTGTTTCTTGCTCACAAGGGTGCTAACCTGTGTGTTTTGACTACACAAATACAGTAGCTGCAGATACAACATCTGAAAAGGGACTCAAAGTGAAGCTATTCTCTGCCAGAGGTGAGAACCTGGTGTTGTTTCTAGCTGGAGACAACATTCACTCCCATAAAGGACCATAAAGATTACCAGAATCCCAGGTTTTCCACTGGTCTGTAATTTCTGGGGTGGAGATGGGGACTGGAAGCAGGAGAACAGATTCTGAACCTTCTCCTTTTCAGCACTCTGGCTTTCTCTAGCACACGAGCAGATGGGTCATTTCCCAGAGGGACAAACCCGATACAGCAGCTGCTGCCAGGGTCCAGTCACAACAGCTGAGGCTAAAGGACCTCTTTATATTTAACTTACAGGAGGCAGAAGTCAATAAAAGGCCTCCATTGTGAGCGCACACACTTCTCCCCGACCCTGCCCTTAAAATATTTTAAGCCTACCTAAAAACACACTGCAAAACATAACCCTCTTTTGGGCTCTGTGTATTAAGCAGAGGCCAAAGTCCACTGAAAAATAAGCTCTCTGTCTTTACTGGCTCCAGATGCTGCTTACTCTGAAGTTAATGACAGCAGACTAAACTGAGCAGGACTGGAGCCTTCACAGGGAAATTACAATTTCCCCAGCCAGGGCATACTGTGAAGAGGAGGCTTATTTTTCTTTATATCATAATGTGAGTAAATGAGAAGAACAAAAGCAAAGAGATTTGTATATATAATCATATAGCTGTGCATTTATATAATTAGACAGAAGCACTTACAATGTGTACAGTAACAGGCACCCCTCACAGCCACCCCATACACACCAAAGCTGTCTTTTTTTTTTTTTCTTTTTGTTGTTTTTCCTTAGGACAGGGGAAGAAAAGGCAAGAAAGAAAAGTCTCTAATTGCAGCCATCCACCAATGCAGTCGCCATCTGGTAACTCAAGAGACACATGGAGCTGAATTATCTTAATTAACACGTTACAACAGTATTTAAAAAAAAACTCTATGCTTATTAACACTCAGCTGTGATTAGCCAACCATGGAGGAAGCCTGCTAGTGCAACATTAATTATGGGTCTTATCTGTCTTTCTATTAGAAATATGATTTTTTTCCCCAGTAGTTTATCTCTCTCCTAAAAGGAAAACCATTAGCATCAAAGCGTGCTCTAAAATGCAAATTATATTTACATTCTACAAGAGTCAAAATGTTTAAGCTATGTGAAGCTGCCACTGGTGCTTCTACAGTGCTACAGATCATCTGGATATAAAATGCCCCCCAGAAAGCCTTGCTTCAGTGAAGCAACTCTCCCTCTCACTGAAATTTTAGCCAAAAAAAAATTTATACCTTTCAAGTTTCTTTCCCCCTCCAAAACAGGACAGACTTTGCTGTATGCTAGGCAGTTGGAAAACCAAGACACAAATTCCAGTGCCAGCAAAAACTGCACCTGTGAAAGGAAGATTTCTGCAATGGAAAGCAGCAACCAAAACACCACTGCACTCCAGCAGCAGATCTGCCTGCCCAGAAGAATGCTACTCACTGTGACAACTGTGTTATTTTCTCCCTGTCACAGGCCCACCTGTATGTGCTCTCCTCAAAAACGTTCCCGAGTGACTCAGCCTGACAGGCTCCGAGACTTAACACTGCCAAGTTTTCCAGACTTGGCTCTGCATTATGTTTGCACAGAGCTGGCTGCAGCGAGGCTCTCATCTGTACCAGGCATTCTGGACATCAGAAAAACACCACATCCTAAGACAAAAACCTGGTGCTTTTAAACAAAGCCAGGATTGAGAAATTAATTCTGGAAACATTAACAAGGAGGATGAAACAAACCAAGAACAACTGCAGAAGTACTTTTATGATCTTCTGATAAAGTGATCTTATTGTTGCACACATACACACCAATAAATTAAAATTGTTGGTGATGTATGTGGAAGCTCATGAAGCTTGTTCAGGTAAAGATGAAGACCAAAAGCCCAGTACTTCATAGCATCCTCTACTGCCAGGACAGTATAAACAATTTGCATCTGGGCTGCAGTTGCAGTCAGCAGTAGAATGGCTCCAGAAAAATCAACTTAATACAGAAACCTGGTCTTACCCATGGGCACAGCACAGCTTTCCAAGTGGCCCACATTTAATTTGCTTTTGTTTTCCAAGGCTGCTTCCAGCTTCCCCATGCCTTCTTCCAACCCCTCCATAATTACTTCCACATGTTCCAAGAAGGAAATTAAGCAACTGCTGTGACAACACTTTGTATAATCAGCAGGGTCCCGCAGTCTGCTTTTGAAACCCAAAACCCACTGCTTTAAGTAGCCTTGTGGGTTCTTCCCCCTTCAAAAGTTTGATTAAGGAAGAGCCTTCTAAGAAAGTTGCATATAGGTTTTTGTTTGAAATTATTATTAAGAAATATAAAGAGTCCAACAGTGTTTGCCACATGGGGCAGAGACAGCTAACACTTATCAGGGGTCTTTCTACCTCTCACTGACAGCTCTTCCAATTCTAAATCTTACTTTATATTGCAACAAGGAGGAGATTATTTGACAATATCAAGAACTGTCTAAATAATTTGATGGTCTTACAAAACAGGAACAGACAGCTATATAGGAACTAACTTACATCACACAGCTTTCATTTGTCATCTTGCCCCTGTCACCTATTTCCAAAATCCTACAAAACTAAAAACTGGTTCCAGGGGTAACCTGCACATAAACTGTTGTTTCTTTGTCTGTTCCTAGATGGGTTTTCAATTTGGGTACAGTAATACACCAAGGGTGGGTTTTTTCAGGATAAAAGCCTGACACACACTGTGGAGCTCTAGTGTCAAGGAAAACATCTGACCCTTCAGCAAAAACAATGACACAGTACAGGAAAAAGCATAACTGTTGTTTAGCATAACATGATGATCGTGCTGATTTTGGACACCAGGCTTTGATAAGACAGAGATGGCTGATCTGTGCTGACTGGTCTGTTAAGGCCTGACTGAAATACCTACAGTCCTTCTATTGACACTAAGTGAGGACATACCTTCAGGATACACAAGAGCAAAACTTGTCTCTACCAGCAAGTGACAGGAAGCCTTTAATTTAGCAGTGCCTCAGGAGGCTTAACTTGCTTGTGGATTTCCATATGACTATAAAACACTTCCACTCCTGAAGCTTCAGCCTAGTACAGCAATTCAGGTCTGTTTCTCCAATAAGGCCTTAGAAGGTCTTGCTATGGTAGTTTCCCAAAACACGTCCCTGTTGTGGACTTCAGCATGGCCACTCAAGCTGTGGATGACAATTATCACCCAGCTGGTAACAGCAGTGGGAGTCCATTGCTCCCCTCAGGCAGACACCACCAACCAGCACAGCAATGGGCTCCCCCTTATCAAAGTGGCCAGCTCATGCCCACCTTCTAACCCCAGTTCTGCAATGGTCTATTCTGAGGCTTGACAGAGATCATTGCACAGTCATGAATCTGCTCAAGAGGCAGTCATAAACTCCAAGGGGATATGGGAATCTCTGAAGTAACAATTATTGAGTTTAGATACACTGTCCAAGTCACTTTTAAACTCTGCCCTGGTAAGCCTCCTTCGTTCACTAATGAGCCTATTGCAGCTGATTTTTTCATCCTTTCAGCAGCAGCAGCTGTTGCCTCTGACTCAGCCTATCCAAAAAGTACTAATTTGGAAGTTTGGCCAAGGCTGATCTAGTAATAGCATGCACACAGAAGATTGCTGTGTACTAAACGTTGTTCCACTTTCATCTGTGTGGCAACTGAACTGGGAAGCTCAGAGCCCTGGGTTACTTAAGTTTCCCTCTGCAGTGCACCTACTGACAGCTTTGCTAGGAAAAGGCTGGTGAGGATAGCAATTCTAAAACCTCAGTCTGATACATCAACACACACAGGAGAGTATTTTTTCATCCCACCATGCTATTTCTTCTGGCTTTTGGCTCTGCTCAGACCATTGAACACAAGAGAATCTAATACCTGGGCAGACTTTTTTTAAACCTCTAAGAATGACTCATCTGTGTCATGGACTTGTCAGAACAAGCCCTTGATAATTTACCACTGACTGGGTAGAACTGCAGAGACTTAGTAGTCCTATCTCACTGGAAGCCTCAAGCATACTTCCTATTTTCACTCTAGATGTGGTTAGGTTAACTGTAAGTATTAAATCATCTTTCCTTCTGGCTTTAGAGGAGCTCAGTATCACAAACAAGTCCTCTGCAGAATCTAGCATGAAAAGACAACCCAAAAAACACTTGAACACTTCAAGTCATCTCGTTCAAAGTGGGAGGCATCTCAGACTACAGAACGACAGAAGTTCTCCACATGGCAAACCCAGCTTTTCCAGAAACCCCAAAGTCTTACAGACTCCCACTCATGCAAGTTCAATCATCCTGAGCTACACTTTCTTCAACCAGTTAGCTCATATAGGCTCAATCCAGACTCTAGTAACTCAAAAGCTCTAAGACACACAGAGTGAAGCTGAAGAACCAATCTTCAAAAAAAAGTAAGAAGTTGCTTCTACTGAGAAGAGCTATGATACGCCTTTCTAAGTTCCCTAAGACTTTTAACAGTGTTGGGCAATTTAAGAGTTAGCGAGGCAGAGTGGGAAAGGTGGTGTCAGACCCTGATAACCTGCACTGAAGCTTACCACTCAGTGAGTGGTCTTGTCTATTTACTGGCAAAACAAGTAGCTAGAAATTGTTTTTGGCGAGAAGGGGGGAAAGCCAGTGAAGCTATCAGTAAGCTTGCTTTGTGACTGGAGCATGACTAGCAACAGGCATCAAGGTCTGTTGGGATGCTGCTGCTATTTTGATTTACCAGTCACAGAAGACATCATCAGCTCTGACAGAACAGGCAAAGCCCCATACATCCCACCCACTCAGAGTCTGCTGGGGATCAAATGGCACATGGAAAGTAAATGGCAACTTACTATTATGCATACAAATGTAGTGTGTAGAAGAATTCAGATTCTCAGCCCCCTTCTTTGGGAAGACTGTCTTGCTATACAGATGCACTTACTTCAAAGTGTTTGCTTTTGTATCTCCGTTTTCCCAGTTCCTACCAACAGCTCTGTGCAAATCAATGGGTATGACACAGCAAATCGTGAAAAGCATACCTAGCAGCAAACATGAATTCTTCCTTTCTGTCTTTGTAGCTCCTCATCCCAAACATCTACAGAGTAAACATAGCTGAACTGAAAAAAAGCCAGGATTTGGAAACTTCAAAACACAAGCTCTTTCCACAGCTGGCAAGAAAAGCGTTCAGAGAAGATGTGTGAAAGGAGTTCTTACCCTGCAAAATATTACTTGTCTTTTGACACTTTCACATTGGAATCCAAGCACAAACATGTCAAAATATCCAGCCTGGAAAAGCAGGTAATAAAAAAAAAAAAATTCCATCTTATTAAAGCATGTAATAAAAAAGTCAGAGATAGAAGCTCTCTGACAGAGCCCATTTGTAGCTCTCAATGCCCAACAAAAACATAAGAAAGTTGAAATATCATTCCTTCCATTTGACATAAAAAGAAATTATAAAGCATACAACCCCAAACACCACCATTTTTGTTTCAAAACAAAATCTTCAGGAAATAGATCAGATCTCCTCAAGGACTGCTAAACTTCTGTCTCCTTTGTCCGCATGTCTTGGCTTTTAAGCAACAATACGAGACTATACATATTCTTTGCTCCTTATTTATATTTCCTAGTAACCTGGACAGATTCCTTGTTCTGTAGCAATTAAAATGCCAACTTGAAGCCACAAAGATGATTAGGGATCTGGAACATCTCTCTTTAGAGGAAAGACTATGGGAGCTGGGCCTGTTTCATCTAACCTTTAAGACAGAGAGTATCTCATCAACACCTACAAATACCTCAAAGGCGGGTGGGTGTCAAGAGGATGGTGCCAGGCTCTCTTCAGTGATACCCAGCAACAGGACAAGGAACAGTGGCCATAAAAAGGAAGATAGAAAGTTTCACCTCAACATGAGGAAGAACTTCTTTGCATTGTGGATGGCAGAGCACTGGAACAGGCTACCCCAGGGAGATTGTGGAGTCTCCCTCTCTGGAGACATTCAAAACCCAGCTGGGCACATTCCTGTCTAAGCTGCTCTAGGTGACCCTGATCTGAGCATTTCAATGGATGGGGCACCCACAGCTTCTCTGGGCAACCTGCTCCAGTGCCTCACAGTAAATAATCACACTCTTGCAAAAGTCCCTCTCCAGCTCTCTTGTAGCCTCCCTGAAGCACAGGATGGCTGTAATGAGGTCTCTTCCAGACTTACACAAACCAAGCTCTCTCAGCCTGTCTTCACAGGAGAAGTGCTCCAGTACTCTGAGCATTTTCATGGTCTCCTCTAGACCTGCTCTAATAGGTCCATGTCCTTCTCATGTTGGGGGTCATAGAGCTGAACCCCAAGTGGGATGTCAGCAGAGTGGAGCAGAGGAGCATAATTACCTCCCCCTACCTGATGGCCATGTGATGGAGCCTAGGGTTGGCTTTCTGGGCTGCAAGTGTACACCATCACATCATGTTAAGCTTCTCCCCAGCCAACACACCCCAAAGTCTCTCTTCATCTGGGCTGCTCACAATCAATTTTTCTCCTTTCCTGGTGTTTTTGAAGCACAGCTGGCCTGACAGATGCTCAAGAGCCTTGGAGGCACACAACTCCAGCTCCTACCTACTGCCACAGAGCCAGCCAAAACACATCCAATCACTGACTCCGAGGTTATGGATCCTTACACCAGAGGCTGACATTTTCAAGCAGGACCCACTGCAGCTTAATGGCTGGAATTGAGGCCTAGAGACATGTGCCACCAATACACAAGCTGAGGTTTTGCCTCCCTGCCTCAAATTCCCCCTTCAGAGGGCCTTCTTGTCTGCCTCGGTGATTATATGGTTTCAGTTAGTTTGGAGCACTCAATGTGATGACTTAAGGGCTCTTGTCAGCAATGTAATTAATTTCAAAGATTTACACATTATTTTGACTGCTTTAATATTCATGTCTTCCTTTTACATACCAGGCAAGCCAACCCAGAAGGTAGGACTTCACAGTTCAGTAGTTCTTTTCCCAGGTCTCTCTGGCCAGGAATTTACTTCATAAAGAGGACTATCCCATGGCTAAAGATGCATGTGCTACATTACCATCTTGCAGCGTTAGCATCGGTTTTCTTCTCTTCTACTAATTCCTGCATGCCACCTGTATTTTTTATATTATTTATGACATTTCATTAAGTTTCATTAATTGTTCTGAGGCACTTATTTGCTCAGCATTCTCAAGTGGCTTCCTTCAGCTACATACAGCATCACCAGTCATGTCAGAGTAGCTTTTGCTAAATCAGGATGACTGTTTCTCAGAGCAATGTAATTTAACAGCATAACAACAGTGCAAAAATGATAGATTGAGCTTTGGTTACAGAAAGTACCAACAATCACACTCAATGACTGCATTTTACCTGGATCACTCTTGACTTTGACAGCAAAGCCTGATGGATTTTCCTGCCAGCCAGACCTCGGGGTCTAGGACAGTGCCTTATTGAAGGGACTGTTGGAGGCCAGGGTCTCCCAGACAATTCAATTGATTTGCAGATGCTGTTACAAAACCCTGTTTCCTTGAATACCACAAGAACCCAAACAACATGAAACCATTTTGCTTGTTGTCCTATGCACTTACAGCACCATTTGGAGAAGTCCATCCTGACTGAGCTTCTTACAGTTTTTCCTCTTCCTTTCTAAAGTCCTACTGCCCCTCCTCACAGCTGTCTTCCATCAAATGGGCATGAGAAAATTCCTGTTTGATTCCAGCATTTCCTCACATCAGACAATAACTTCAACTCCTGTTTCAAATACCTAGCTCCATAAAAGAGACTGTGTGGTTAGTTGTGGTTTGGGTTTGGTATTTTAGATTGTAGACTTTGCAAGGCTTTTGAAGTATTTATGTGCAAGGACAGCTTTTGTATGTTTCAGCAATATTTAAATAAAAATGTTAGTGGATAATAATAGTGTCCTCTACATCACTACCCTTTTCTGTCTAAACTTTCAACCCAGCAGGATAACATTTTAATTTGCTTTCAGGAGCTGCAAAACCATTTTATCTTCACAGAAACACTTACAAGGATGAAATGCTGATTTTATATCACTATAATAGCTCAATTCTGTGATAGTCTGAGAAAGACAATGAGGTAGGAGAGCCAGATTATTCAAAAAATCCCAAGAAACTATTGAAAAAATTTATTTATAGGTTTATGACTCCTCAGAGCATGAAATCCTTTCCACTACCGTGGTCAACACAAAATATGTATGTATAGACACTGATCTGGCAGACAGATTTCACAACCATCACCTGAGTCACGCTTTGGAAGGGAAACAAGAGCAACCAAGACAGTAGAAGTTATATCCTGTCAGCTAAAAACAACCATCTAATCTTTCCCACACCGTGCAAGAACAAAGCAGTTTCAAGTTCCTTACACCAAAAAAGAGCATTTCAGATGCTCCCCGGGGAAAAATGCAGTAGAGGAAGCTGTTGCAGCACGCCTGAATGCCACAGGAAGTGCTCTGCTGAGCGTTCCCAGCTTCCTCAGAGCTGAGGCCAGAGATCAGAGATAGGCTGACAACACCTCCCTGGGGATTCCTCACACTCACACAACAGCTGGACCCATATCTGTCTCCTATGTCATCACATGACTATAGTATGGTAGCATGGTGGGAAGCAAGTATCCAAATCCCAGCTCTTCCCCAACATCAGTGCTTGCATCTAATACTCCCTCAACCCAGGAAAACAAAACAAAAAAGCTGCATCTGGGGGGTTTTTCCACTAAGAGTGCTATATGACAAAAGCTTAAGATGGAAAGGCAGAGGTTATGCTCCCTCCCCCTATAGATCCAGTTGTTGAACCCGCCTTACACAGACCTTCCTGATTGGCTTCTGCCAATCAATCCTGACACGAGGCACCTACAGGGCCTGGGCACTGACCCAGCAAGCCCCAGGTCTGTGAGGAGGCAGCTCACAAGCAGATCATCTGATGCTTTCAAGAAAAACAAAAGATCCCTCAACACACGGGGCACCCCATATCTCGACAGCTGACCTCATATATGTTCAAGTCACATTTTCAGGGAGATGAAAAAATCCTCTCCCGCATGAGACTCAGGATAATTCAACAGCCCTACTGCCATTCCCAGACCATCATCTAGCCGTACCTCCATGTGCCCCACAGAATTCAGGGCCTCTCTACACTCCATGAATTCTCCAAACTAACAAGTCTCTTCTCATCATTTAAATATTCACAAGTTAATGCAGTTTTACTTTCTCCCATCACACCTTCTAGACTAATTCAGTAGAGAGACAATAAACCACCAAGTGTTATGGCCAGATAGAGTTTACCAGTCGACAAAGAGGTAGACCCCAAACAGAGTGACAATAAACAGTACACAGACAGTGTCCCCACACCAACTGTTTCTGAGATGTAGCAATTCTATGCCAGGCTACACCACGATGTCTCTTTAGCTGCTCAGGATAGTGCAGTCTACCAGAAGGTTTAAAAAAATGTTCAGATAGTGCTTATAGGTTTCTTGGCAGCGGAGTGAAAGCTTCCCATGTAACTCTGAGATACATTTACTGTATGGTTCAACCTCTTTCCAGTTAGTAAAGTTTCTCACACAAAGGAAATGGAAGACTCAAAGAAATCATGCTAAAAATAGCAAAAAATGCTGCCCCCCGGAGAGAGATACACTTGGGAACTCTCTCAACTGTGTATGCAGATTCCTTGAGAACACTTAAATAACATCTTATGCCTGAGAGCTAGTGGGGAAAAACAGCATGGAGGGAAAGCTATTTTGATGCTGATAATTTAACACCCAGATTGTAATATATAGTTCCAAATAAAAAACAGGAGTCTGTTTACTAAACTTACCAGTTACTGTTCTGTAACTGATTTTATGCATACTGATACAGGAAATTGCAGAGAACAGCACATGCATTTAATCAGAAAGAACAAGCATTACAGAGGAACAATGTAAACAGAAATCCAGGAGCTCCAAACCCACACTTGACCACTTGGGTCAAGTTTGCTAGGAACACATGGTGTCTTGAACACATACCACCTAGGAAGCCTACAGATCAACAGTGGGCATTATAAAGTCATTCTGACACTAAGGACAGAAGCACGATCTCCTTTACCCAGAGCTTTCCTGGGTTTGTTCTTTTGTTTCCCCAGCTCTTCTATATAACTGGAGAAAATGATATTTGAAATCTTTTAGGGGAAGGAAATAACAGAAAGCCCCCTGTATTAGTAGTAAGGCAACAGGCAGAATCATGTTCAGCAGGCAGCAGGGAGCAATCAGGACAAAAGGCAGTACAAAAATGCCACAGTCCCTTCTTTCAAACTTCCAGTAATTCTCCTTTCTTCCAATCTCCTCCACCCCCACACAATTTGCTCAGCACACAGGAGTTACTCTTCCTTACGAGATGTATCAGAACTTTCTTCCTGTTGCCAACACAATTATAGTCAGGCTGTCCAAAGGCTGTTGCCTTCAATTTCGCAGCACTCACCATGTTGGACAGCCTCCAGCATCATCCTTTATTCTGCCCCTGGTCCATCCCCCCTGCCTTTTCTATTCACTTTTTAGAAAAGGCTACTTTAGCCACGTTTAGCATGAGGATGTTACTCACAAGAACAACTATATCCTGGAAGTTGACATGGGGAGGAGAGGACAATGCTCCTAGGAGGCAACTCAGCTTCTGTGAAAAGTCACTCAAGTTTGGGAAAGAAGAGAGAAGGGTTAAAAGTTCCTACTCCCCAAGTGGACTTCCTCATAATAATCTGTATCTCTCATCAGGGTATTAATTAAATACTCAACAGTACAACCTAAACATACAAGCTTCTCCCAAATCACTGCTTACTGGTCATGGCACTCAACTGGAGTTTGACAACATGTCCTCCAGTGAACACCACATTCCTTCTGTGCATGCACACAAGAGTCTTGTAAAGTCTCACAAGAAACATGTTAGTATCAAAGCAGGAAAAGCCCTTTTCCAAAAACTCTGGATTAGATCTTTTCACCAAGGACTCAGGCATTTCAAAGCTACTATTTCTTAGATACATGATCAAGACCTGGCATTGTCAAAATATAGATTTTCATTCTCTCATAGTCACAGAGCAACAAACATCAAAATAGGTTCTTCATTCTTAACCTGATGCTGCAGTTGTGCCAAGGCCATTTTGTGGCTAAATACCATTATACTATGTCAACTCCCACCAGAATTAAAAGTGCTTTCCTAAGAAATAGAAACAGAATTTAATGTCTGGAAAACCCGAGTGTTCCTCAAAAGATAGACCCACTGCTCTTCTCCATTCTCTTTTTCTTGGTATCTTGCCCAAGGACAAAGAGGGCAAGAGGCTCCCAAGCACTGGGATAAATCATTTGGATTATGACACTGGATTTTTTTTCCCCACATTTTTCTTTCCAGTCATTATAGACTCATAAGGAGAGTGGAGGAGTTTGTTTATATTAAATGCCATGCTCTACTTTCATAGTCCTACCCCCACAAGCATCAAAACTCAAAGCCATGAATGCAAATCACAGCAACCTAGTTATTGCACATCAAAGCTGTCACTGTCACTCTTATTCTCAGGACAGAAGAGACAACCAGACAGTTGACATTTACTCTTCAGCTCACAGGGTAAACAGAAACCAAATCACAGTATCTTTGCTGCTGCTCTGGAAGGACACTGATTCCCACACAACCCTGCAACAACCATATTGCCAGACCTAGATTCCTTTCTGTGGTAACTGCACAAGGAAGAGTGAGGCTACCCAACTGCACCTTCTTTATCAGGGGCACATACCTCTGCCAATTACAGAAACAGCTTTCACTGAAAAGCAAAAAGATATTCAAACCTTTATTTTAACACAATTAAAGCAGTTTGAAAACAGAATCACAGAGTCACAGAATTAACAAGGTTGGAAAAGACAACTAAGGTCATAGAGTCCAACCTATTACCTAACATCCCATCATGTGGCAGGCAGTACAACATGGCCTGTAATGTGTTCTGAAGCACACTGTTTGGAAACTTCTAGTTCCAGTGTAGCACATATACTGGCAACAGATTTCAGTCTAGACTCGGCAAAAACTTCCAAGAAAAGTGTTTTCCCATAATGCTCCATTACAACTCCCTCTTTCAGACTGTAAACACAGTAGGTAAAATTTTCAGCAGTGTTTGCAAGACATGAGACATCTTCTGCCAGCTGATTACCAGTGGGACACAAGCACTTTGTAAAATTTCATTTGATAGTAAATGCACCTGACATCAGCACCATCCCACCAGATACCTTCCTAATTTAAAGATGCAGTGTCATTTTTCTTTGCTATTACTGGCTTAGCAGCCACATCACTTTATAAGGACCTATTCAAGCTGACAAAAGAACAAACAATTTAGTGGGATCAAAACTATACCATCACCAAAGTGAGGAATTTCCAACATAAACTTCATTGTAGAAAGATTCTCTTCTGGCATTCTGCCCCCATCTCCTTTCTCTCACCTCATGCACTCTTGCTACTTGTTATACAGAATCCCATTACTCTGTGCAGCCATTTCCTTTCCATACTTATCTCTATTTTATGCTGACAGGAACAAAAGAAAGAACAACTTTATAATAGGGATCTATTTTAAAGTCAGTATCTCACTTGCTTCCCCGCATTTCGAATTGCATCTTATTGCCCTGGTTTCTCCCCTCTCAATACATCAGAGGCATATTAATTCAGTTCTCAACATCTACTGACACAAAGCACTTGCATTGAGGGATATAGCAGTTAAGGTCTTATGTCTTGAATTATTTTCACTGAATTGCCCCTTCTTTGACAATTTGCAGTCTCGTTAGAAGTATATTTGAAAAAAGCCACAAGTTTGCTACTAGCTATTTCCAAGTAATTAAATTCATTAATCCAAACAGGAACCAAGAGAAATAAAACTACTTTCTCCTTCATGCTTTTTCCACTCTTCTTACTCCATAATAATTACAAGTGCTCTTAACCCACTAAATATTATGACCAGCACTTACTCATTTTGGGTTTTGCCGCCCTTATCTGTCTCTTGCAAGCCTTAAAACAGCAATTGCCCTGAGAAGAATGATAAGACAGTTAGTTCCCCTACAGTAAACATAAAAGTTGATCAGCCCCTCAAAAGCCACACTGCTTGTTGTTTCTTGGACTTTTTAGTTTAGTTCACAGCACTCAGATTTACTGTTCTACTTTTTCTCCAGCCTGTTTCTACCATAATGCTGAATATTTGATTTCTATCATTACTATCAGAAAAAGTGTTTTGAAAAGAGGATGCAGAAACTCAAAAGCAGCCACACACAGATGCACAGTAGCTAAGTTTAACTGCAAATTCAAAAGCCTGTGCAACTAGAGCTGGTTGCACAGCAACTTGGTGACTAACTTCCTAAGGAGACAGCTGGCAGATTTGCATAGCTGCGTCTGCTGGTGCGTTTGCAGAAACAGAAAAAAAGGAGAGGACAAGACAGTGTGACTCAAAGCTCTGTGACCCTGTGCTTTCTGTCCAGCACAGGGCACCCAGATGCTCTACCTTCACTTAGGTTCAACGAAACATCTAATGTTTAAGACAGTCCATCTTTGCTGAACTTTGTAGACAAATGTGTGCTCTACAGAAATAAGCAGATTAGAGCAGGCATGGAGACTGGCAGAGTTAGAAATGCACTGAATAAGTACACAGGAATTTTGTCAGCAGCCACAACACACTCTTGGACGGTCTTCCACAGTTCCTGTTTTCACACAGAGAAGTTAAACACCTCCCTTTCTCAGCACAAATACCCTGTACTGTATTTACAGAGGAAACTATTTCTGCTCCTCCCTGATGCCCAGTGAGACAGCTTATCTATGGCTCAGGTCTGCCATCTCTCTCAGGAGGAGCTACAGCAGTTCCTGCAGGCAGGCTCTGCCTGTTTGTCCTCCTGCAGGAGCTGTGAGTCACTACCCAAGGCCCAGCTCCCAGCAGCACCCACAGCAAGGGACACCCACGACTGCACCAGCACTGCTTTGCAGAGCCACTCGGTGAGAAATCCTTACGGGCACGCGCAAAGACTAAGGCCTGTGAACACTTCAACCCACACATACAACGATGTCTCCTCAAAACACACCTTTCCCTCCCTATTCAACACTACAACACACACAACGCTAGCAGTACAGCTCTAGACAAGGCTCCAGACAACCACTAGCCTTTCTGCTGCACACCGTCCAACCGTGCTCAGCCAAGCCAAGGGGCTCCTATTATAAACACCATGGGTCAGCTACTCATTTTAGGGCCCATACGTGGTTGGAGAGGTCACACAAAGGATTTCTGCCGCTCTCTGCTAAGCAAACAAGACAAATCCCTTTGTTCTCTTTCCCCAGGGACCAGACAACCCATTGGCCTGGCCTGACCTGTCCTTTCTACAGCTAATGGAACTGGAGAGGAGATAGCAAACATAGGGTTTTCCACTACAGCCCAGCATATCTGGAGACTTAACACAAGTTTCTAGCACAAGTAGCATAAGAAAGGGAAAGTGAACTCAGTGAAAAATCATCAACTGAATTGTGATCAGTGGTGAGGGTAATACAACAGAGCTGCAAGAGTCAGGAGTTAAGTCTCACCACAGAATTTTTGTTGCCAAACAAGACATGGTAAGAACACGGTCATTTTTCCCAAGGATCCACTCTGAAACCCTGTGCCTGGGCATAGAAAGGGTTTTTTGGCACCACAAGAGGTGTGGAAGGCAGATGACGAATAGGATGCATTTGCTCCCCATTTCCCTTGGTTGAAATACACAAGATAAACTAGTGTAACCACTGTACATCCTTCTAGTAAACGTGACTTCAGGATACTTCTCTAGCACACAGCTGTGATCCTCACACAGATCCTTTAACTTTTCCATCTGTGATCCTCACATAGACCCTTTAACTCTTCCATGGGGAAATTCTCAGGCAGTCACTCCAAATCAGCATGAAAAAACGCTATCAGCAACAACTTCACATCTGCCGGCCACATTTATGCCAATAAACAACGAGTTTCCTTGCAGCAACAACAACCCACTTTTAACATAGCACGGACACCTTCATCAACCTTTCAGAACCTGCAGGCAGGAGGAAAAAACAGGCAGAGATAACCAGAAAGCCGCTTTTCAAGCCAAAACCCCCTCCTCTCAGAACCTTGGGGTTGCGGTAATCCCCTTTTTGAAATGCTAATGTCATTACAACCATCGCGCCAGAAGACGAGCGGTTGGGGCCTGGAGGGGCCTGGGTGACGGAGCCTCCGCCGTGCCCTTACGCAGATGATTTAAACTCGGCCTTTTGTGACACTGCTCCGCGGAGCTGCCAGCCCGGCAGCACGGCCGGCAGGAGCCGCAGCTGCCGTCCGCCCCCCCCGGCGCAGCGCGGCAGAGATCAGGCCGATGGCCTCGGGCGTGCGCGGCCGGGCCGGGCGATGCGGCGCAGCGCTCCAGCCGCCCGCCGCTCCCCGAACGCGCACGCCGGGCCAAAGGTGGGCTTGGGGAAGGTTTGAAAAAAGGACAAAGCTGCTACTGCTAAAGAATTTTTGTACAGGGGAAAAAAAAATAAAAAATCATTATAGCTGTTCATTAAACTAGGCACGACAGATAGCGGTATAGGAGAGCAAGGCTCTGGCAGTGTAGGAGAGCATGGCTCAAAGGAACTAATCAACATAAATACATCGATCCTTACCGCCCCAGGAAGCGGATCGGTCTCGGAGAGGAATCCCTCCCATGGAGAAAACTACTCCAAAGGGACAGAGAGCAGTCAGCTTTTCGCTGGCAAAAGCAACTGGAACTAAGTGCTGTGGGGAGATCAGAGACCAGACCAGACCCCACAAGTTTCATCCTGCCACCACATGATATGTAACAATTGACAGATGGTTAACAGAGGGTTTTCTAGTATTGTTTTCCAATTCAGTGTTCAGTTTTCATTGCCTCTGGTACGAGTCAGGAAACCAACAGGGAAAACCAACTTCAAGTAACGATTTTGTTGTAAACACCACAAGATTTACTGCAATAATGTTTCCTGCAACTTACCATTTCCTACCATCTCCCAGAGAACCTCCTGATAACAAGAGAAAAAAGAAGACAATCACCACAATGATTGAGAAGTTAAACAAGCTAAGTTTTACACCTAGTGAAATACAGATTAACTGAAATAAACTACAGACTGAAACATTTGCCATTCACAAACACTGCTGCATTTATAGCAATTCCCACTTCACCATGAGATTGGGTGAAGCTACTCTGAACACCACAGTCAGAGCCGGACACAGAAGGTGATTGTCTCATTGTGCTCTGTGCTGGTGAAGTCTCACCTTGAGTCCTGTGTGCAGTTTTGGGTACCAGAATGTAAAGAAGACATCAAGCTACTAGAGAGTGTCCAAAAGAGAGCCACGAGGATGGTGAAGGCTCAGGGGGAAGCCTTAGAAAGAGAAGCTGAGGTCACTTTTTCAGCCTAGAGAGGATGAGACTGAAGGGAGACCTCATGACATCACCATCTTCATGAGGGGAAACACAGGGGCAAGTACCAATCTTCACTCTCTCACAAGTGACAAGACTCAAGTAAATGGCATGAAGCTGAGTCTTGGGAGGTTTAGACTGGATATCAGGAAAAAGTTTTTTTGCCCAGAGGGTGGTTAGACAGTGGAATAGGTTCCCCAGAGAAGAGGTCCTAGCACCAAGCCTGTCTGAGTTCAAGAAGGATTTGGACAACACTGTTAGGCACATGGTGTGTGAGTCTTGAGAAGTGTCCTGCACAGGCCAGGAGTCAGACTCAATGATCTTAATGATCTTCCCACTCAGCACATTCTATGAAATAATATATAAAAGCCCCAAATCCCTCTGCTGGGAAAAAAAACCCTTAAAAGTTTGGTCATCCCACTGCTGCTTAGGTGTTTGAATTCCTACCTATAGAGAAGCATCTGCATTTAATGAGGAGGCCACAGAAAGAAGAAAGGTGACAGACCACTCTGAAAAGAGAGATGTGTTTGATTTCATTTAGGCAGGGTGCACACTGGCCAGCAGCTTTGAAATGCTAGTTTCGGTGGCAGCACTTTTAAAAAAAAAAAAACCACAAAAGCTCCAGATCTGCAGGCTACCCCTGTTGGTGCTACTTACTCAAAGAGGAAATTTTTCTTGTGACTTCAATCTGAAGCAACTAATTAAGTCAAGAGTTCAGTGGATGGAAACAGGCTTAATGATAAGATGCTTCCCTGCTGTCAGAGGATGTAGAACAGACATTAATTTTCATCCTCTCAAGTCTCTCCACGGCAGCCAATGCAGTGAAGCATGAAATACTCCTGACCGGCCCACCTCAGACAAGTGGCAAGTGGCCAGAGCTATGCAGTAAAATACTTACAGATTTGCTCACCTTGACTGCAGTCAGAGGATCTCTTCACAATACCCCAATTAGCATCTTAGACCAGTCCCTTTTTGTTTTACTAAAAGCAAAAATGAAAGATGCTAAAAGCAGCCCTAGCTGTGCACCTACCTATGACATGCTGCCATGTCCCCTTTCCCCCATGCTGTCATACCCAAGAACTCAGCTTGTACATAGGATCAGCTCGTGACTGGAAAGACCTGGCTAAAGTAGAACCAACCACAAGCAAGGAAATACTGACAGGAAAAATAAAGAAAAAAAATAAAAGGGAAAACACCAAACCAAACCACAAAAACAGTGCTCTGAAAAGGTGCTCCAATTCCGAGGGATCTCCGCAGCTGGAGGCATGTGCCAAGAGGCAGTCAGTTCTCCAGGGTGTTAAGAGGGGGCAGAACTTCTCACAGAAGCTAACCTCTTTCAGCACATTCAGCACAGCAGCCACACTGCACTTCGGTGTGTTCGCCCACCAGAGGCACGGCCTTATGCCAGCAGACAGTGATCTGGCCCCCACTGCACACATCTCCTCTCCCACACACCAGAAGTGTGCTAACAGAGTATGACTGCCAGTCCTGTGATCTGCCTCTATTTGTTTCACTGCTGCCCTGGTGACAAAATTGAACACGGATCCTGTAGCAACAGAGAGCTCAGCTCTCCCAGCACTGTATATCTCCCCTAGGTATTCCAAAAGTAGGTCTAGCCTACTAAGAGTTATAGAAGAAACAGTCACCCTCAAAGCACAAATTGTCAATTTAGAGACAACATTTTGAGAAATGCAAATAAAGATTCAAAGTGGGAAGACTCAAAGGTCAACCCTGCTTTGGGATAATGGCAACAGCATTTGCAGCAAGACAAGGTTGTTTGGAACAGCAAAGAAGCAGGAGACTAAAACAATAAAATTGGAAAAACAAACTTGCCACCTTCATGGGTTTCACTAAGACTTGCACTCAAAGGCAAACTCATCACAGCTTGTAACTATATTCAGATTTTTCATCATACGTATCAAAAATTAGTGATTTCCTCATTTGAGAGAAAAGTTACAGTTGAACCTAAGCACTCAAATGATAAAGTCTAGGTCTTTTCTTAGTATAGTTTACATCAATTACACCCAAGAAAGTGTTCACAATGAAACCTGAAGATTCTTCTCCAGGAGCATTCAATTGTTACTTTTGCTAGGGAAAGCAAAATGAGTGATAGAATGGAAGTACAGGCTTTAGGATAATGCAGAGCATTACAGCTACTTAACACACTTTGCCAGTGCAAAAGAGAAGTAAAGATGGGCTGCAGCACAATGCATGGCTCAGCACAACTCTTTACAGTACTGGTCCTTTTCAAGAAGCACATCAGCAGACCTAAAACTCGAGTTATTGGAGACAGGTTACATGGCAGGGGCATCCCTAGGGCTCAGAGTTCCAAAGACAGCTCCTCTGAAGTTACAGGTGGAATGGGCCCATGGAAACTGCTACAACCCCACGTTTCTACCCTCCCAGCCAGAGGTAAATCAATAGCTGTGAATTTTGTATGACACATCAGAAGCACATTTCTCAAGGCCTCTGCAGCATCAGCTAGGATTTCTGGAGATAGATCTCCAGGATGTGGTGGTCCAGAACAAAGGCAGCCAGTGCTCCAGTAACTGGCATCTTCACCTGTTCTGCTTCTGCCTTCAGATTTTGGTATTTAAGCTTCAAGCTCTAGAGGGAACACACAATTTGTAACCCTTAAGTTCTCAAACTCTGCCAGTGTCTCACTAGTCAGTCCTGTTGTATGTAGAAAAGCCTCAAAACTTTGATGATGTAAAGGCATCCTCCTGCATTAAGACACTCTTACCTAACCCTTATAAAATAAACACACATATATACATGTTTCTACTAGAGTCCTCCCTCCCAAGGCCTATTCTCAACCATTCTAATCTGCTTGCATAAGTAAAACACTACCTCCTTTTAGGATTTCCACTTAACCACCAAGCCACTAATTGGCTTTTTAAACTACCAGGGTATTTTTCACAACTCCACCTCTGGAAACATTCACCTCCTGTTTCACTGCAATCTTGTTGCTCTGCTCTTCTACCTAGATTATTCTCTACTCAAACTCCTTCACCTTCAATCTATTATACCACCTTCCTACAAATCTCCATGTGTTTCTAGTCCTTTTCTATGCCTGCAGAGTCTCCAGATAGATCCATTTCCTTCAAAATATTCTAGTTCTATCTAAACCAGAAAAAATTCACCTGTTGTCTCGTCAGCTGACAGCTCGCCAAAAAAGCAGAAGAAAAAAAAGTTGCCTAAACAACAAAATCGGGAAGATCAAAGAACAGCTTTAGCCTCCTTCTGATGGACAGGTTTATGATTTTATGAGTGCTTATGGGCATGTCTGACACAAAATTCTTTATACACCTCACTGGTCTTTTTCTCAGGACTTAAGAAACATTCTTTCTAGCCAGAAAAGCAGCAGCCTCTTTCTAGTTATGACTCTGCATATGTCAAGGCTTACCCTGTTCCTTCCCTGTCTGTTGGCTGAGAAATCAAAACAACATCCAGTAAAGGTGCTTATCTCACTCTACAGCAAGGCAACAATTTTCAAATAAGACATACTTATCCCTTTACTGACATAGTAAAATATGTAGCTCAAAAGCAGCAGCAATGTTTGTTTCTGCTGTCAAACAAGAAAGATTTTTCCCAATTGCATTAAGAGGACTGGCTAGACCTAAGATGCTGAGCCCGCAGCATTTCAAGATGTTCTTTTTTTACCCTACTGTTCAATTCTTTGGCTTCTGCTACCACTGAAATCCTTACTATGCCAAGTGGGTAAATGCGCTTATTCTTGAATTCACAACACTGGCTGTATACAGAAGGAACAGTGGAGGCACCTCCATCCAGCACCAGCCATGCCGAAGGTACACAAGCAATGAGGGAGCATCCCCACAACCTCTTGAGATTAGGCAGTCTTCTCAGCACAGGAACTTGGGAATTTCCCCTCTTCCTTCCATAATAAGATCACTGTACTAGGCTGGGCCAAAGGCTCATTTTATTCTTCAACAGTTTAGCAACAAGCCCCTCTAGCCCAATCCACCTAGCACATCCTATAACTCATCTAAACAGTCCATAGCTAAGGGGTTACTTCAAATCCCTTCAACATCTGACAGCCCTCCAACTCCAGTCCAGCATTTTGCAGAAGAGCCTCAGGGGAATTCCTGTTTGCAGAGGAAGATGTACACTCCCCAGAGGTTTCAGTTCACTAAAAGGAAAACGTGTGCTTACATGCAGATCAGCACAGACAGATAAGGAGGTACAACCTCCTGAGACAATGCCATAATCCTGTCACTGGGCTCCAACTACTCTCACAAAGGTACAAACATTTCTGAACTTGCTGTTCAAGTGCCTTTAGTATCCTCTCTTTACTCCTGACTATCAGCAGGTCATTGCCCACAGTATTTTAGTAATCCTCATCTAGACACACGTTGCTGGGTTTAACACAGAGCCTTGGCAGATTCAGCCACAAAAGCTGAACAGCCTACAACTTCCCACCTTGCCCTACCACTTGTTTCTTCCTTATCACCTGTGTCTGCATGTTGAGGACATATCCACACCTTTACACACCACACACCAGCTATTCCATCAGTATTCAGCCCAGGTTGAAGTTTCCCAGTTCCAAGGCAGATTTACTTTTCGCTCTGCCATCTCCACTGCAGAATCAGAAACAGTTGGCAGCATGAACACGAGGTAGTAACTGCTTGTGGTACTACAGCTAAACATAAGGGCTGGAGAAGCAATGGCAGACATGAGTTGGACACATGAAAAACATTGTACATATTCTAAAAACATAATGCCTCAGTTGCAATGGTAACCAGTGTAGGATTCAAAAGGGACAGGAGGAGGGGGAAAGGAATTGTCAAATGGCACAAAGTGATAGCAAGCAAACTTTCTTTTATCCCACTGCCAAGACCTTTCCCATGACACTAGGAACAAACTCAAACTCTTCCCAAGCAGATAAAGGATTCAGTGATAGAAGGAAGCTGCATAAGACAGAGAAGTCTGTATCTTCAACCTTGCAGCCAGCAGTCATCGAAGAGATGAGTCGGAACCTGGTCTGTAGTTCCCAAGTAGTTTCTCTTGAAGAACAAATGCCATTCAATACCCCTCTTGCTTCCCTCTACAATGAAGTTCCTACCAGTTTGCATCATTCTCATTCCAAACCAAGAAGCTAAGGTGAATTGGACCAGACAACTCTTGAGGTTTTTCTAAACCCAGCTTATTTTCCTGCTAGCAACCATGACCAAGAATTGAAAGCCCCTTAAGACTACACATCTATGGTACCATTTCTCAGGAGTAAAATTTAGGCACTGCATAAAAATTTATGATTCAGAGGATTCCATCAGCTCTTAACTCCCACTTTCTAAAGACCAAAATTCGGTAGGTGGCAAAATTTTCCTCCCACACCTTTGAGTTCCTCATTATGAATCCATTCCCCTCAGACTTTGTTCCTGTTTTTTGGTGGCCTTTATTTTTTTTTTTTGAGGAGGGAGAGTTCAGACTGAATAGATCAAATTCCAGAGTTTAACCAAGATTCACAGAAAATTTCATCGCCCTTTCTCTCTCCATTTTAATGAAATATTTATTCTGACTTGTTGTTTTCTTGAGTCATCTGAAGTCAAATGCTATAGAAGGCACAGGGATCCCTTCGAGCACAGTGAAACAGATTAAGTTGATCTCCCTCTCAAACTGAGGGCAGATACCTTTCCCAAATACAAGGGTCAAAAATGGAATTAAGACAGATGAATCCCAGAGTATCCAACACAACACAAAGTATAATGGGAATGCTGGCTCACAGTCATTTATATTAAGCAGTAAAATACCACACTTTTTTCAAAGTACAGCAGTGATTACAAGTTTACTCACATGCAGGTCCTTTGGATTTTCTGAGCCAATCTAGGACAGACAAAAGGAAAATTCAGGATTATTATTAAGCCATCGTGGTTTAAGTCAGCAGTCAGCTAGTCATCACAAAGCTTTAATTCATCCTTCAACCACTAGAACTGGTTAATATTAAACAAGTTATGTGCTTTCTTGAGATCCCTATTACTCCTTTCAAGGCAGTTACTTAAATAACACATCCTGGATCAGTGTGGTAGCAGTGTGAATATTATTATTTGAACAGCTTAATTCTAAGGCTGTCTGCATCTGCTTCCTAGCTACCTTTGTGGCCTGGCCATTACCCTGCAGCTCCCCACCATGCTCTTCCACACCACTCTGCTCTTACTAAGCTCTCCAAAGGGCTGGAAAGAGAAATTGCACATGAAAATCCTTCCCCTTCTCTCCATGGAGAACACCACAGTGCTTGGGCTGACCCTGTAATTTCTCCAAACCCACACTTAGATGAAGCACACAGGTAAGAACGAAGATCGTTTGTTCATGTTCATAACACCTCCTCACATCTCTGGCTGGCTGTCCAGTGCTATAATATCCTTGTTTTCATGACCACTGCTTTCATCTCTAGCTGTATTAATGCCTTCTTTTCAGCTGCCGAATCAGAGACAAAGGAAACCTCTGCTTTGCACAGATTCCCAAAGAATAGGAACAAGTCTGAATCTGCTCAAAGACTGAAATGCTCTCTAACAAGCTGTTCTATGCAATGCAAACAAATACCAGCGGTATCCAAGAGCTTCTGTGCAGAGTAACCTTGGCACTGGAAAGACCTTAGAACAGCAAGCAGCAGATTGGCCGCATTTGCGTCAGAGACAACACACAGGAATGAAGTCGTTTCAGTTTATTCAAGCTCAGTTTATCACTTTAATGGCGATCCTAAAAACTAAAGAGCTAACTTTATAGCATTTCACACGTGCAGCCAACAAAAATCAGGCTGTGTCTAAAACTAAATGGACTTGGATTCACCGAGCCCAAGTTACTATTAATTTTTATAAGTTAATATTTAAACTCTCTCCTTTATGGGTATTGGTATTTGCTTAATTCAGGATGTTTAATACTTCTGCCAACACTTTTACTTGCATTTCCCAGGACCAGGGGATGCTACTATCAATAATGAAAGGCCCAACATATGTTTTGATAGGTTTCTGACAGACCCGGTTATGAATCCAAGGGAGGTTACACCATTTGGAACATAAATCATAGGAAGCTTTCAGAGTACTTTAGAGACTACATGTTAAAATTTAATGAACAACTTAATGATCCACTGTCATTCTTTCAAAAATAGCCTGGCCAGACAGGAGGACCATTGTGAATGAGATATAAACAAAAGGCCTTTGAGAGCTTTGGAATAACTTTAAGGAACAGAGACGGGAGGGAAGAAATTTTAAAAAAATCACAGCAACAAAGAAAGAACGGAGAAGCATCATCTGTAAAAATGCAGACACAAAGGTTGTCACTGCTCCTCTACAACACTTCAAAAATTCCCCATCTCTATCTGCCAAGCATCCTGGCTGTTAGATATATTCCAGGTAAACCCTCAAAGAAAACAGACAAGACAGATGAAGAACATAGCCCCAGGTATCACTAAGGTGCTTTCCAAGTCTCCTTGTCTGCTCATTCCTTCATTCTTTCCCCCAAATAATCTTGGAGAGCTTGCCAGATGGGGAAAAAAGGTACAACAGTTACAAAGCTGAAAAAATATTTCTGAAGAGCACTCATGTTTCCATCCTCCTCTTCTGACAAAAGCTTCACTGCTTGCCCATCACCAAATGCTGCATTCTGTGTTGAAATATGTGCAGCAGTTATATTTGGGGATGTCTTCCCATGAAAAGGGAGCAGTTTTCCCAAATTCTGCAGTGTGTTTAGTGACTAAGCAACTACCACATTTGTCTCATGGCACTCCAAGATATTAGGATAGATTGCCCTGAGATAAAGTACTGAGGATTTTTCTTAAAAATCTATGCATAAATAAAATCAATTCATTACCAGAGGACAGAGCAGATGCTTGCTGACTGAAAATGAGTCTGCCCTCTGCATTAACCACATGGCAAAGAGAACATGTTCCTGCCCAGATCATGAATATTACTCTAAGCTTCCTGAAAGAGAATTTTTGAACAGCAAAATTATTGCCATACAATATACCTCATATGGTTTTATACATAAGAATCAAAGCTCTGCATTTTCACTCAGAGCTGAGCCAGCCATTGTCTTTTTATGAGAACATTCTTCAGCTTTTGTAGCAATTGTGAGCATGTGACATTGGCCCCACGTTCAAGATAAGCATTACCACCAAGAGATTTAATACAATCTCTTGCTTCATGTTAACATTGCTCTGCTCTGCTTGCTCTGAATGACTTCGCTATGTAAAGTAATAAAGCGAGGTGGTTGGGGGACAAAGATGAGGGAAAGATGATTTTCCAAGCGCCTCAACAGTACTCTTTGTTTCTCCATCTGGCTCTCTGCTCCTCAGCTGAGTTGCTCATTAATGTAACTCATGGCTGGCGTGCTGCTGCAGGTGCAGCTCCCTGGGCCCGTGACGCATCGCTGAGCACCCCCATCCCTCCCCGCCATTGGCAGTCGGGTTGCTACCTCCCAGTCTCAGGAAACCCGCACACAGAAGTGCTCCTCAGCCAGCCCTTCTGCAGGATTTTTAGCCCTGCATGTCTTGCCCTCTGCTATGATTCTGGCTCCCCTCCATTTTTTCACTTCCCCTGCAGGAAGCAGTTCGTGCCTAGCCACTATAATCCTATTTAGCTGATGATCTGCCTTGATCAGTTCACCACAGCTGGTTTCAGATCCTGAAGCAAAAAGAGCACAGAAAGGGAAACACAACGCAGAACAACTCTCGGGTCTTCTGACATGCTTAACTAATGCTTTTGTAATGTGATTGGATGCCTCAGAAACAGTATTAAAAAGGCTTGCCGATATTGTGGCAGCTTCTCCCCATCCAGCAGCCGGGTGCAGCACGGAGCATTTGCATACTGATTACAGACTCAATTGAAGATGCCACAGTGAGTAATGGGAGTTTCAGATGGGGAGGGTGCAGTCCAGCCCCTGGCTGGGAGGCATATCTGACAGGCCTACATCTGAAATGGGGCAGTGACACTAGCACCAACAAGAGCAAGGCTAGGAAAATCAAACAAACAAGATCCAAAAGGTCCTTATCCCCTTTGCTACTCTAACTGTTCACATGCCAATTTGTCACCCTCTCAAGAGTGTCTCCCCCACCCCTCATAACCACAAAGCCAAAATCAGGCCAGCATGACATAAGAGTCTGTGATGTTTGATGTCAACAGCCTCTTCCTTCCAATTCGAAGAGCCGGAAATGCTAAAAGGAAATCAACAACTCCTCCATCAGTTTTCAGCACCAGACTTTTCCATACAGGATCACCTCAACTTTGAGTGCAGCTAACATTTATTCTGCTCTACCACACAGAGACCAATTCAGTCTTCACTGATGCCAAGAAGAGTTGGTCACACAACCTACTCAGGTGTCATATGTCAAATAAATAGGACTTTTTATAGTTACGTCAAGAAATGAGGTTTTCTTTACAGAGTCAAGCTATTGTTCCACATTGCAATAGCTGCAGAAGTCAAATCTATGTGCCATTTTGGGACTAACCTCCTTCAAAGTTCTGTGCAAGAGCACACAGAGTTATTCCTTCCATCTCTTACAACCTATGACCAGGTGTCACTCTACAGATAAAGAATAGATCATGGCTGGTCTGAGNAAAAAAAAAAAAAAAGACATACTTCAATGTATCCTGGGTAAACAAACACCTACTGCCTTCTGAGTATCTGGTCTATTTTCTTCTTTCACTCATTTCTAAAAGGCAGATTCTTCATCTCTGATGAAATTTTACATATCATCCTATTCCAGTGCTATTTACACTATTCACAACATGTAACATCAGAGAAGCATCAAGAATTTAGAAAGGGGAGAAGGAAAACGTAAGCTGAAAAGAGCACCCAACGGAGGGGTGCTGGTAGTAGGTGTTCAGGTGTCAGAAGACAGCACTCAAAAAAACACTGAGCAGATTCATCAGCTATGCAAAGAGCTGAAGAAAGCCTCTGCTTCTACTGCTTTACATGAGCAGTTGCTACAGACACACAGGTAACACTGCCTACACGAGAATCTCAACCAAAACAAGGTCCGTGCTCTTAAGATGGTCCAAGTGCCCCCATCTGCAGTGAAGAGATGAGAAGAGAATGGGAAAACCCCATGAAAATCAAAACTACAGGATAAAGGACAGGTACTTATTTAGTAATATGCAAGACTCTGACTACTGAAAGATGTGTAAAAATGCATCAATCATCGCACCAGCCTTCCCTTAACAATATGAGGCCACCTCCATACTTATACATCTTCACATCCCTGCAGCATAAATAAAGGTTTCACTTACCTGTGGCTTGTGCTTCCACGATAAAGGTCCCAAAGATAACTAGCAGACGAAATAACCCATGGCTAGAAAAGGCAAGAGACGATCCTGTGTTGCTCTTTGGTGCTACCATTCCATGGCACATCTTTTACCCACCACAGTTTCTTTTTAAAAAAAAAATTCTGAAAGATCTGGTTGATCAGGAACACCTTGGTCTACAAGAAACAAAGACAAAGGAAAAAATAGTAAGTGCAGAGCCAAACGCCTATGACACCTCGAGAGGGAAAGGGGACATTTAGAAAGGAAGAGCAACCTTTTACATGTTCTAGCACTTAGGAATCTTACCAAGTATTCACAGTTCACAAGGTAACAGGAGCACAAAAGGCAATCTTCTACACAGGAAATAATAAAAGGAGCTGTGCTGTAGTGAGAACCTTAACTTTTCACTTACCCTCTAATGTTTCAGATGTGAAGACCGCCTATCTCACAATTAATTTTAGCTTTTCCTTTCAAGACAGCCACAGAGGACCTAGCATCTGGAGGATTTGTTTCAAGCTATCTTCAAAAAGCTACTAGTCTTCCTACACCCTCACCACTTTTCAAGAGGACTCCAAGACTGTACTAGACAGCTGGGAAAAATAAATCAATGCTTCTTCAGCCACCTGGAGAGGCACAGCAAACCTGACAGAGCTGGCAGGTAAACACGCACTTATGAGGAGGAATGTAAAACAACTTCCAAACCTCAGGTATAATGTTCTGACAGTACAGAGCACAGCAATTAAAATTGCAGGATGTGACACTGCTCATACCTGAGGACTGAGGGATTCACCAATAGCCTATCAGCAAAAACAGACTCATGCACAAACACACAAAGCACAGTTGGGAAATAGAGAAAGCACGACGCTGAACCCTTATTTTTAATGAAGACCCAGCCAAACACATATTCCACCAACCTACCAAGGTTTTAACCTGTGTGACCTCCAATGGTAACTTTGGACCTGGATGAATAACAATGCCATGCATAACTCCAAAACTTGTGAAAGAAAGTTGGGACTAAAAAATCTGTGTGTACTGAAGGGGAACACTTGTAACAAAGACAACTGTGTGTTTGATGGAGTAAAAAAACAACCAAACAGAAAAGCCAGCCAAAGAGAAAACACTCAGGAAAAAAACCAAATCAACCAATAAAATAAAACCAACCGAAAAACCTCAAATGGAGACACATTTCAACATTTCTGTCATGATATTCCTTACACATCTAAAGCTCTTAAGTGAAAAAAATTTACAGAAATTAATGTTTCTTTACACTCCACAACAGGAATAATTTAAGGGAAACCCCAGCTTCTTCACGTCAATGAATATGCATATTCGAGGAGGATTACACTTTTATTTGGCCAAGAAATTTTTCCAAAGAAATTCAAAACTGCTGTATAACTCCAAACAGATTTGAGAAGTGCAGAGATGGGTATTGTACCATTTTGCACCCTGTGAGAACAGGTGGACACCGGGTTAGCACTCCTACTACTGGGGAAAGCAGTATGACTTTTAGATCTTTAAGGACTTCTGAGATGAAAGCAACATGCCAGCAACTGACCAGAGAAACAGCCACAACTCACATTTCCAATTACTCAGGCAAAACAGTAGCTGCATTATGGGAAGGAATATGTAGTTGTCATTAAACCTGGTAGTCTTCCTAGGGAAAAGAGGGTTTTTCCTTAGTTCCATGCCACTATTGTGCTCGTATTTACTTCACAAAAGGGCTATCTTTAAAATTTGGATCTTTCAAGTCAATTAGTCTCTATCAAAGAAGAATTCTTTGTATGTCTGCATACATCCCGCCTTGAAATGTCATTTCAAGATGACATTTAAAGCGTCACGTGGAAAGTCTGGAGCTACTGCTACAATAAACTCTGTGTCTGCCCCTTTTGTTTTTGCTTCATTTGGAGGAGGAGGGAGGGAACTGAATCTATCTCACTATGCCTGTAGCACAGCCTATAGATTTCTCATGTCTTCCACGGATAAGGAGTCAGTTCACCAAACTCCTATCATGTAGAACAGAATAAAGATGCTTTCACTTACCTGCTAGAATTCCTTTAGCAACAATGAGACTATGGAATGCAAAAATACTCCACGTGAAGAAAGCCAAGCCAGTTAATCTGTACATCTGCCCCCTCCTCTAAAGTCAGATCTCCTGCATGGAATTTAAGTTCATATTCACCCAGAAGAAGCCAGCATCTGGCCTATACTCCATGCCAACAGATGGCTGCTTTCTTCCAGCAGTCACTGCTCAACACAGAATTACAGCTCTGACAAAGCAATGCACCATCTTCAACGAATGCTGTTCTGATTAGATCAAGACAGGTCTGTCCTTCCCATTCAAATTTAATGAAGCCTCATTACTGTAACAAGCTCTGAGAGTCTTGCCAAGGTACCTTTTAAAAGTGGCCCTTCCTGTCCTTGCAACCGGGAATGCCAGGTGACATATCAGCGGCCAGAAGGACAGGGAGGGAAGAGGGCATGCAATTATCACAGAATTTGCTGAGCCACCTCAGGTGCTACCTTGCCTCAGAGATTCTTTTCCCCTCCCAAAGACTGAACCTGGAATCAGCAGTCCAGTTCTGGGCTCTGAACATCAAATGGGTTAGAGATAACTAAACAAGAATATCTTCTGAGGGAATCGATCACTGCTTATTCTTCATCCACTAACAGATTGCTCTAAAGCATGGCACTGTTTCCCACCTTTCTTCTAAAATTGGGCATGGTTTCCCCATCTCTTTTCAGCTACCAAGTCACTCAAATTCCAGGTTATCAGGGATCCTGTCTGTCACAAGATCGGGCTGCCTCACCAGGAATGCTGTAAATTGCTGCTGATATGCCTACAGTACCACCCCACTAAGCTGATGTAGCTCAGTGTGGGATTTAAAGGAGACACAAAGGAAGCCGGCCCATTCAGTGGACATCAGCATCCATAAACCCCATAGAATTGATACAGACAATGGGCACAAGAACTACTTGCAGGGATTCTCCCTTGGGCTTCAGCCACCTTAGGAAACTTGTTCCCAATCTTGACTGTTCTTGGCAGAATTAGAAGATGAAAGAGATTCCGACTAGATAAGAAAGTATTCTTTCTTCCCAGAGGAGAGCTGGTGGTTTGGAAGCTATTTAGACAGACATTCAATTCTCTGAAAATTGATTGTTGTTTCAGCACATTCCTTATACCTACAGCTCAGGGGGAAGCAGCTTTCATAACAGCTCTTCAGGCCTCCACGGCCAGAAGTTAACTGGAGTGCACTGTAGAGCACACACATTAGTCAGAGACATACTCATGGGGATACAGCTTAACCATTCATGGGTTCATGTGAATCAAAGCGATTCCCTTGTACACACAGCATTAAGGAATGGGCTGGTTTCTTTAATGGATGCAAGAAACAGTGAGGCAGAAGCTGACAGCAGCAAAAGTATGCAGAGTGAAAACATTTCAGACCCATCTCACATGCTGCAGCCTAGGCTGAAGGGGTTATGTAAGGATTATGTTTAAACGGAGATCTTTTAAAAATAATATTTAGTATAGCCAGCAATTCCCATAAATACAGTAAGGAAGGGAGAAGAGATTCTTCTCTCTTAAAAGTGCATCAGTCAATAAAGGTGGAGGGTTTTTTGCTTTCTTTTTAATGTGAGCCTTGAGAAACACCTACTAAATATGGGTAAGACAATAAACCATCCTCTATGTCCACAAAGGCAATAGCCACACACCCTCTCAGGGAATGCTATGAACAAGTTAAAAAGTACCCACTGCTCCCAGGTTACAGCCACCCCGAGCTCCTTCTTCTCTTCAAGTCTTGACATCAAGCAAACTTCCCAGGGATTGTTCAGCACGAGTCCCCCTCACTGCACAGCCAGCTCTGCTTACACAACAAGCAGTAGCTTGCTTCTCTGTCAAGTCCCTTAAGCAGACATCAGCTTCCACTGAAACCATGCAGACTGCCTGCTTGCTCTTAAAACACAATCAGTCCTTTCCAAAGATGACGAACCCACACATGGCAGCAGCTTTCTCTAAGCTGAGTTTAAAAGACCTTTGCCATTTATTTCCAGACCTTCAGAAGCTGCCAGCTCATATCCCTTGATTTAAGACCCCTTTCACATGCATGCATAAATTTTCACAGGATTATGACCTAATTTTCTCATTTTAGGTACCCATGACAAAGTGCTCTTTGGAAGCCACATGCTTAGGACATGAAAGAGAACCAGAAACTGCACAGTCTGAGCCTTTCTAGTGCTCAAGATGCCTGGCACAGCTATGTCCTGTGTCACTGTTGCTGGAAAACTGGTCTTCAACCTGAATTCTTCAAAGTTTATTTAGGAAGTGTTCAGTATGTTTGGAATGCCACTGTGCCCTGCGTCTAAATACCATCCTCAAAGCTTACCAGAAGGAAACTAGCTATCCTAATGCACAGCAGAAGTCTCTGTTTCTACATAGTTTCCCCCTCACAAAATAATACTCACAAATTGTTTGCTAACTCTTAAACGCACAAGTGATGGGTGTGCACAGCATACCTTTGAAAAAGTGAAGCACAACCATTTTTTTTGCCTTATGGGTCACACAAAGTGGAATCTAATGTAAGCAGTTTGGTTCAGAGGATTTAACCTTCACTTTAGTTGCTCGTTTTGTTGTATTCTCATTTTGTTTGCTTTCAAAGAGCAGTCAAGCTAAAAAGTCATCTTCTTGGCTGCTAAATAAAAAAAAAAATACAGAAAAATCAAGTCCAAGTGCCAGCAGAGAAAAGAAATCCCTAATTCTGCTTCCCTGCTGCAGTTAAACCAGTTCAATTGAAAGCTTTTAAAAACAGAATTGTACTTTCAATATTTTAGGTTAGTGTCACAGTTCAATTACACTCTTCAGTCAAAGCAGGCACAGAGAAATAAACCAAAGTCACTGAAGTTACCTGCAAGCAGTTTGGAAAAATCTTAATAATCTGACTGTTTTGGCACAGCCAACTCTCAATTATTCACTGGAAGAAGTGGAAGAGGAAAAGGAGAAAAAGAAAAGCCAAACAATATCTAACACTCTCCACCTCCAGCCCAGTAATCAGATGATGTGTTTGGTAGTTCCATTTTACATTTTCATATTCGAATTACAAAAAAGCAGATTTCTGCATAGCACAGTCACAGCATAGAGCAAAGGGCTGAATTACACATCATCCCTGCTACAGAGAAGAGAATCACTAGGAAAGAGTGAGCTGCTTGTTCTGGACATTAGAATCAGTGCACATATTCCAGCAAACCCTACTGCGAGATGACATAGAACCTGAATAGTTGGGTTTCCTTCCTCATTCCCCAACTGTGCCAAGGGTTTGGCCTATGATCTGCAAACTCAGCTGTTTCTTTCACATAAATGTCTTGATTTAGCTTTTACCTCCTTTCTCTCATGAAGATTTCCAAAACACTTTTTTAAAATAAAATAAAAAAAATAATTGAAAAACCACCCAAAACTACAACAATCGTTGGTGATTCAGAACCCCTGTTTTCAGGAGGGAACATTAGAGTTCCTCGAGAAAAAAAGCTTGGTGGACAGGTTAAATTCTGAAATTCCATTTTGATCTCTGATAAATGGAATGTGCTTAACTCTCCACAGCCTCACTGAGGCACACTCAGTCTTAAGTGGAATTTTCACTACTGAAACAACTTACAACTGAAAAAGTCACACCAGCATTCCTACCTCAAGTGAATAAACCTGCAAAACTCACCAATCTGCATGGCTTTTTCCCCAGCTTCCTCCTCTCTATCCTTCCTATCACAGTCTAAAGTCCTGTTTGCATCCGGATCATGCCTTTGCATCCCTCTCTTGCTTGCTTCCTTATCTCACTTGATGCTCCTCAAAAAGTCATCCTGAAGCTAGTCAAACATATTTTCCTGTGGGCTAAAGACAGGGAGTACTTCCTTCCTCCATTTATTCCCCTTCCATGCCAGCAGTTGGGTGAAAATCTTTGATTATATATCTGAGCTGCCTCCCTGCTGCAGCCTGAAGAGAAATAGACAGCAATGGACAGGCTCAAAGATAGTCCTGAGCAGACCAAACAAGCTTCAACTCCCACAGTCCCCTCAGAGGTCAGCACGAAGGCAAGGGTATTCAGGACCTTCCACTGATGGAAATGCTCAAGTCAGTTGTGGATCGACAACTGATAACCAAGGCTCAGTTTTCATTCTTGCAAATATCACTCATACTTTTAAAAACAGAATCAGAAACAAGTCTCAGTCTTGTGATGATCCTTTCCCATTTCCACACACTGTGGTTGTCATGCCAGGTCTAACAGAAGATTTAAAT
This sequence comes from Serilophus lunatus, assembly GCA_013399895.1. Taxonomy (NCBI): domain Eukaryota; kingdom Metazoa; phylum Chordata; class Aves; order Passeriformes; family Eurylaimidae; genus Serilophus; species Serilophus lunatus. The sequence continues at coordinate 1,198,752 of VXBA01002392.1, read as the reverse complement.
TTTATGATTTTAAAAAAAAAAAGTCCGATTTTCCTTGCCTGGGTAAGCCCAAGAGAAAGCCCTAAATATCATAGCTCCCTAGATTTCAGAGAAGTTTCCTTTTAAGTCACAGAATTTTCACTGGAAGCTTTTTCTGTTTTACTTGAGAAGACAAGACACCAAAATCTAAATGTTGTTCCAAATAAGGAAAAAAAGCTAGTTATGGGCACGCTGTGAACTTCCAGGAACCAGTAAGAAGAAAAAGAGAGCTGCAGAGGAGCAGTGGGCAGAGTTAGACAGGTTAGTGCACACAACTCCAATGCACAACAGATTTCTGTACTATTACAAAAATGCCTATAGCAGCTGGGTCCTGTCACAAGTGAATGAAAACAGTTATTAACAAAAAAGTGCTGGATCTGCTTTAGAAGATTTTTTCTTCTAAACACACTGTCATCTATGCAATCTATGGAAGAAAGTAGAGACTGGGGGACTGTGGGGAATACATCTCTCACAATCTTTCCCAGTCTTGTTTTTGTGTGAGCTTTTGGTTGTTTGGGGCTTTTTTAAAACATCTCTATTTGTGAAAGTAATCTCTTTGGAAACTATTGTTTCAGCATTTTCCCCCTGCCACAGTGCATCAGAAAAGCTAGGTTTCATACTTTCAGCTTTAATGGGTAAAACAGCACATTTCCAGAGGACCATATGCACAAAATGTTCCAGAATGCTTTCCAAAAATAATAAGTCCTAAAAAAGAAAACTCACAGTAAACTGAAACTGCTTCAGGGAAAGAGAATAAAGCAAAGCTGTGCAAAGGCACAACCTCTTGAAACTACATCCAAGCTTGAAATGTTACTTTCAATAACAGAGTTCACAAAGCCGCACCGGATTGGTAAGGTCACTTGTACATTCGGGGTGCTATTCTCATTTATGCAGCTGTGTTAATCTGCTTCAGAGTATGCCCCACAAGGCCCATGTACTGTAAAGGATTATTTTATAATCCCTACTGCTGGAACGTACTTCTCCCCATCCTTATCGTTTGCTGTGCTTTCATTTCAACTAATGTGGCTAAAAGGAGCAGCTGCAATGCCACTGCAGCCATTTGAAGAGGACATCCATTTGGAAGTCTTTCCTATGAAAGGCCTCTAAATATAAACCTCAATGAACCAGTCTGGCATCTAAATAAGGAACTACACTAGAAGATGGAGGAACTCTTACATTCATTCCTAAAAGCACAGATGTGAGACACAACTCAAATTTAAAATGATGATGTTTCCCAGGTATTAAAACATCCACTCACTTTCAAGGAATGACAAATGTAGTTATTTGTATCCCAGCTTACACACAAGGCTCTGCACAAGAGATATGTCGTAATATCAAAACACTCCAGGATAACAAATCCTTGATGTCAGAACGCCTGTTGGCACAAAGTTCTTTTCAAAGATAAACACATAACAAAAACTCTGAAAAATAAAACTGTCCCTTAAGTCCTCTGAAAACTTCATTTTCCAACAACATAGATTATTGACCAAACAGAGACAGTTAAAAAGCACAGTTTCAAATTCTGGTTCCGACTTTTAAGATGCATTTGGGATTCTAACATAGCAGAGAATGACTTCAATAGATCTCAATTAAGGGGGAATAAAAAGGCAGGCCTTCAAAAGGCCTCAGCACCATGGCTCAGTTTCATATCTATTAGCTCACTACTTCCCTTTACTTTTGTGTTTTAGTAGCTGCAAAGTTGTTAGATGTTTGTTACTGCTTTTCCTACTTAGGATGCACTGTGCTAGTGGCACAGATGCACATATATTGCACAGACACTCATGGTGGCAGAGATCCATCCAAGTGGCATTAGGCACATTTCACTCCACGGAGCCACATCACTCTTGCTAGTGTACACCTGAGAAAGGACAATTTTTGTATCCCTATTCAAACCCCTTGCAATTAAAAACTGCAGCATGACTAGCACACTGCCTGCACAGAGACCAGCTCCCGTGGGGCCAGGGCAGCTGCAGAAGGTGTGCCAGGCACGTCCCCTAGCTGGGCACCCTCACCAGCAGCACAGCCTCCACCCCAAGACTCAACCTGAGGATCTCAGACTCCAGGCAAGGTGACAAATTTATCTCAAAAGTCAATACTCCAGGGCCAAGACAAGAGGGGGTGGGAAACAGGAGCATGAAGAGTTTCCTTTCTTTTAAGCCACTCTCAGTCACCAGCTTACAAAGAGCACATATGACTATGCAGAGGAGCCTTTTTTCCTCTAACTGGTTTCCCTCAATTGGGTTTATGCCCAATCAGATTTTCTAACAAGGAAGCAGAAGTAGTTACAATTATATTCTGATTTGAGCAGCACAAGCTAGAAGCATCAAGCCAGTGACACTCCAAGAGGGATGGTGGCTCATTAAGTGTCACAAGGGGGGACACACACATGCACCATGAGAAGATCAAAGGCTCCAAGCAGAATCCCCAGGATGGGTCCCTTGCTAATAGAGTGGCAAACCATCTTACCAAGACCTACAACCATCATTCAAAGACTGTGTGTTAATGATTTAGAAGGTATGCTAAAACTTTTCACCATTCAGTTGAGGTGGGAGAGAAGGATGCCAAAAAGAAACAGAGAAATAACAGTTCACGTAAGATGTGTCATAAATAAAACCTATGAATAGTATGTCAGTAGAAGGTCAGTTTGAAGCTTCAACTTCTCTCTCACCTGACTCAGTGACATATAGACTTTACAAAGAATAGCTATTAGTGGAAAAAATATTTTAAAAAATTTTAAAAAGAGATCACTGTTAGCTGGAACTGGGGTAGTTCAGAGGTGGGACCCAGGAAGCCTTGACCTGCAGCAGGAGGGGGAGCACAACCAATCCTCTACATCCTTCAAGTGTCAGAAGGATGACCATTCCTCCACTTCCCAAGGAGAAGCCTTTGCTTAGCTGTTATAAAAAAAAAAACAAAACAATTAAGCAAAGGGTTCTGAGGCAGCCAAGGGGCATTGCCTAATAGTAACTACTCATCCAGCAGCTCTCAGCACCTTGTTCATATAGCAGCAATGGTTCCTCAGTCTAGCCTGTCTCTTGCACATCAGCATCTCCACTCTGCAGAGCAGGCTGGGGTTGAGGCCTGCCCTTCCACCATCCAAAAACTTACAGGCTGAGCTGCTTGCTACCTTGGCTGAAGGATGACTGGGTGACTAGACGCCCCCATGCTGCTGCTCCCACACCCACTTCACAGGTAACCATCCCCTCCACAATGCTAATGCATGTTTCAGGAGCTTCTTTAGGAAGCTGAGTCCTTGCACCAGGACAACTCTGAGGCCAATGCAAGGAGCAGCTGGGGAGAGATAACAAACTCCCACCTTATCTTTGCTGCCAAAGCCCTAGTTGTGTGAAATCACTCTCTCTGACTTAAGTGAGCAGCTTAACATGCTGGGCCAAGAAGTTGCACGGCCATCTTGCTCCTAAACCCAGCTCCATTTTCAATCCACACTGAAGTGTGGAAGAAGTCATTTACTATGCACAAAGATGCTCTAGATCTAAACCATACCCCTAAATCATGGCTCCAGTATCCTGGCTTCCATACAGATTAAAAGCCAGAAAGCTGGGTGAGAGAGCCAAAGGTAACAGAGGCTCTCTTAGCTAGAGGAAGTCAAATGAAATCAAAGCCAAAAGAGGGGAAAAAGTTACACAAAGCAGAAAAAGAAGAGTCAGCAGATTGTTCTGGTAGTAAATCTTACAGTTTTGGGCAACACTGAAAAAGACTACAAAGTGGTGCTGCACACAGGCAGGATTATATACGTGCCAATGCTAGGCCAGAAGGAGATACACCCCAAAGACAGAGCATAGAGGATATTTAACCTTCTACCTCTCACTTTGGCTGTTTTGCTAGACCACCCAGGACTGCAGAAGCACATCCAGTCCACCTCAAAACTCTTAAGGAAAACCCTTCCAGAGATCAGATTCCACTCCGATACTTGCAAAGACAAACCCCGGATAAAGCCACAGGCAGTGCCTCGAGGTAAAGCATCCTGCTAGCAACCTAAGCATTTGCCTCCTTCCATGCTGTCCCTCAGACAAACACACCCCTCCTAGCTGCTGCCTCTCTCCTGGCTCTAGTCACAGTGCTCCACCCCTGAAAGGGCAAGCACCAGGCAAGCATTCACGAAACAAGCAAGAAGAGGACTAGAGTGTCTTCACTAGATTTCTGCCTTTTTTTAACTTGTACATACTTGTATGGACATACTTGTATTAGAGTGTCAACAGGCTAGGCACATGGCCATGAAGGATACCACACATTCTTCCACAGACACCTCTTTTCCATGTTCCTTTTGCACATAAAGAGCTGAAAAGTCGAAGATCCTTCCCCATTTCCTCTAAAAAGCAAGTTTGAGAGCAGGCATGTAAAACTCTACTGGTCTGAGGGCAGGAAATAAGTATGTCAAGCCTCTAGCATCTAAGTGAACAGTACATCCACTTGGGAAAGAGGTCACTCTCCTTTTCTTGGGGTTTTGATGTGTCTCCAAGCACCCTGCATGAGTACACTCAAAGCATAAAACTATTTGTCAAAAAAAAACCATTCTAGTGTAGAATTCCCAGTGACCTCTACTCAGCTCCATGGGAAAAGCACAGGAACTCCAGTTTCAACTGCCTTTAAAGGAAGACTGATTCTATTATTATTTTTTCCCAGACATCTTGCAAATAAATATGACGGTCCTGTGACAGTCAGTAATCCTCAAGCAATTTCCTGTCTCTGGAAACAAGGTACCCTCAGACTGAATTGATTAAATAAAGGTTATTAGAATTAGTAAAAAGTAAGCTAGTTTAAAAGTGATTCACTTCATGTTCTCACCTATAACACAATGCTCCAAGCAGCAGCAAAGAGATCAGCCACAAGAACTTATAGGATGAGGAAATAAATATGCAAGACCCACCAAGCAGATGACTTAAAACTACTTTAAGCAAAAAAGGACTTTCATGTTCATTTAATCTATTTTCAACCGAATTTCTCAAAGGGAATGCACCCTATTTTACTGTAATCCTAAAATTAGGTTTGTTTTTCCCATTTTGTCAATCTGACACGCAATTTAGCCTTTTGAGAACCAGCAGTTGTCCTCACCAAAGCAGTTTTCCTTTCAGCTCTGCAATTTAAGATTTTGCAGCAAAACAACTGAGTAAATCCACTTGTAACATCTTTCAATTTTCTTTTCCTCTAAAGCCAAACATTTCAAATAAAAATCAAACAGAGATAAGTTAGTTCCTACAAATGTTACATGTATGTGGAGGAATGCAAACAGCCTGTCTCAGGATTAGAACCTTGCTCAACAATCGTTTGAACAGACAAGAGGAAGTAACAGGAAAGTAACGACACTGATGCAACTGTTTAAAGAAACAGAGCAACACTTCAAATTAAGGCATGCCTTACAAATAAACTCTGTATCTTGCAGAAAGATCTAAACGTGAACAACAGCAACTGTCTCATATGCACATGTTAACTCAACCTCTCATTCTTATTCATAAGAAAAAAATATACATTATGCAGAGTTTTCAGAAAGGGTCCCTGCATAGAAACTGACAAAGAAATTATTTTTTTAATAACTTCCACTTCACTAAACGCAGAGAAACAACTATTAAAAAACAGATATAATCTGTTGCTGTACCTATGAAGTTCAGGGAAAGAATGTATTGTGAATGTCACATACAGCAGCTGTATCCAGAGGAATTGATGGTCTGTCACTTGCAACTACCCAGACTTCCATTGGCATCTTTTAAAAAGCTACTTACAAGCTTCATTTTGTGGAAAGGATACCCCCTGCCTGCTTTTATATATGCATTCTAACTCACCTGAAACTGCTTTTCTGGGTAAGATGAACATGACATTCAACAGATCTAAGCAACAGTTGGTCTGGACAACAAACTCTCTCCATTGCCTCCCTTGGCACTTCAGGATCTGCACTCCTCATGATGGGTCACACTCTCATATGCAGAAGTGGGGGCAAGACAGAGGCCTGCAGTTGTAGAAAATAAATAGCTCCACAGGAAGCTACAAGGCACATTTTGAGGAAACCACCCTCCTTGCAGCATACTACAGAGCACAATAGCTATCAGAAGCCCTTTACCCAGCAGCACTCAAATCCCCTCCCCTGGCCTCCAGCAACAGCATCACAGCCTCCACCTCCCTTTCCAGGGTCCCCACCACCTCCAAGTTCCATTCCTCAGAACCTCTTGAGTGTAGATGGTGGAAGTCACCACAAGGGCTGCTTCACACCACCGGTGCAAATGGAAAGACACTCCAGTGCAATGCTACTATGAGCCCTTTTGAAAGGTAGGCAAGGACGGAGAACAACAATGTACTTCTGAGAGACCAACGTTAAGTTTCATCATCTCTGCCAAGTACAGCCATGCTTTATTTACATCAAGGGCATCAGCCTTCACAGGTTCCTTTCAGACAAACAGACTCTGAAAAAGCTAATTATATTGAGGCTACATTTGCAATGAAACAGGAGTAATAAGGCAGGATTTTCAGTTCTTTGGAGAAGCATTCACACTGACAAATTTTTATTTCTAACCGAAGAAAACGATTGGGTTTTGTCACTAGATCAACAGCAAGTTTCAAACTCAGAAGTCATGACACAAAAAGTTACTTTTCCCAAAAGGCAAAGGCTCTCAAGAGTATTTACAGGTTCACCCTCAAGACGACCATCACTTTTTTTCCCTCCACTACTGTAAGTAAAGAAAAAGTATGAGGGGAAAAAGGGTATCGACAATGAACTACTCCTGAAGAATTTCAGAGAAGCAATTAACATAATCAACACTTCTTTTTAAAGCCACTCCTGAACTGTAGGCGGCTTTGTGCAGGTGACTTGCCTAAGAAATCGTTTCTCAGCAATCAAGCCAGAAGCCTTCTGGAAGGGTGTCGGCTTACCATCAGCTGGATAATCCAATTATGTTGGTTTGGGAAATGTCAGGCCTATCCCCAGCAATGTTTGCCTTAGTTTCCTCACCTACAAGTAGCCAGCAGACTTTAGGCAAGCCAAGCCTGCTATTTCACTAGAGTCAAGCTGGAGAAGACTGGTCTTTAAATAGCATAAACGTGGGCAATAACGGCTGCAGCCACCACAGGTCTATCTGGTCTGTTTTCCTACAGCTGAATGCTGAGAAACCATTTCTGAAATAAATGACAGCCACATGCTTCCTTACAGCAGGCTCTCACTGCCTTACATGGTAAACGTTTCTTTTAAGACACACAGGAAGCAAAGGTTAGATCAGATTTTAGTTGTGGGATATTTTCATGCTGTGCAATAAAAAGTCCACTGATCTCATGCTGCTTCCTCCTCCGCTGCATGCTCCTTCCTCATCCCCCTCGCTCAACGAAATTCTCTCGACTCAAAACGTCATTTCTCATTCCTTCTCTTTAGCACATGCTTTTTAACATCATTTTTCACACATAACAGCTAGTTGTTGTGACTCATTGCAGAAGTCCTGCAAGAGAAAAGCAGCAGACAGGAAGCCTAGGGCACATGCCCAAGGATAAACTTTTGCTTCAGACAGGTATGTGACTAGGCAAAAAAAAAAAAAAAAAAGAGCCATCCACAAGCAATTCCTGACTCATTAGCACTTGCAAAGCAGAGGCAAAAATCCGAGCCTACAAATCAGACCATGCTGAGTTAGGTGCGGTATAAACAAAGAGCAGAACACGACCACAGCTACAGGGACATCATAAACTACCATCACGTGGAGAGAAAACACCTCTTTAATCTGAACCACCACTGGTTCTCAGCGATCTTACTCTTATGGCAGGTTCTAGCGACATCACACCCAGAGAAATATAGAGCTCTTTCGTCTATTGCAAACATCCAACAAAATCTGTACCACACCTGTTCTTAAAGTTTTCTTTGTTCATTAGATTCAGAAGACTGAAAAGGAAATTGAAAGGTCACTCAGATCCATGAGCTGTCCCAAACATGGCAATAATTTGGCTCAGTAGCAAGAATCAAAAGCAAAACTGCTTGGAAACATGCTTGTCTCAAATTCTTATCCGTAAATATTTAGTCTCCTTTTTTATTTTTGCAGCTACAGTCACTGACACGAACTTAATACTTACTGATTTATAAAACCAGATTCATGAAAGAAGACTAAGATTTCCTTTGCCAGCAGGCACACTCTCCAGTTTCCAGCTCCTTCCCTTTGTTTTCCATCTTAACACTGCCTCACCTCTGCTTTCATTTCTCTTCCATTGCTTCTTAAGATTACTACCACATCTCTTTGCCCTCTTTGCACATTCTAGTTCACGCTTCGCAGAGCAAACCTTCCCTCTCCCACCGTTCCTTGTGCTATTTCCTCAGCTGAACTCATTAACAATGTCTCCAGGACTTCCCATGACTGACAAAAATCACACCCGGGCAGATAGGAATGAGTTTGCAAGGTTTTGAGGGCAGTTACTTTGTGCATTTTCTAAAGGCTCTGCTTGGCTGCAGCAGCAGCAATCCAGTGAGATTTGGGCAAGGGCTGAGCAGCACTCCTACTTTTCGGAGCTCAGCACAGACAGGCTGCGTTCTGGTAGTGGAGGCTGTGTTCCTTCACGCAATGGGTTATCACCACTCTAGAGATCCCTGCAAAAGGCTTCCCCAAACAACCACAACTGGGTACAAAGGAATCTCCTGCTCCAGGAAAAATAGCAAACTGTCTCCTCTCCCATACCACAGGTACTTTCAGAAAGTGTACAGGTTTTGTGGTAGGGAGACTGGTTTTTGGGGAGAAGGGATGTGAGTGGAGTATGGAGTTTTTTTGATTTTGTAAATTTTTTTAATTGTTCCCAGGCTAGTCATGCCTCCGTAAGAGACAGAACCTGTACACAAGTTTACTCCCCCTCCTTGGCTGAGATCATGAGCTGCTGCTGAAGGTATCTTTCAGATCTTGATACTAAGCCAAAGCATTTCTGCAGCATGGCCCACGTGGAGCTGCTGCAAGGCAGTGTACAGCTAACTACTGCGAGCAGTAGAACCCAGAACACAGGTTCGCCATAGAACATCTCCAGTCATCTTCAACAGTGATCTTGTCCATCAGAGTTTAAGCTTCTTTTTGTTGTTGTTGCCTAAAGGATGTACATTCTGGCAGCACTTTAAAGACTGTAGTAACTTTTGCAAATACAAATGAGACTATTACAAAGAAATCTGCCTCTTCTTGATGTCTTAGCACTTATCTGGCCTTTCCTTGCATATTATCACCTCAGTGCAGCTGTTCCTCTCCTGATTCTGGATAAAGATGAAAACATTGACTCCTTGCATCCTTCTAAATGGGTCTGGTGGGACTCTCAGGGAACTTGAGTCTGCTCCCAAACACAGTTATCAGCAGGTTCCACTCTTGTGGTTTTGTCCTTTACTAAGAGCAACATGAAAATTTTAGAGCCATCCATCATAACTGAATAATTCTACCATTAATCCTACCATCCTCAAACATACCCTTCCCCCTGCTTAGACAGAGAACTCTAGATTTCAGTCTCCCTCACAAGCAGATGCTTAAAACACCGTGGCCTGTTGGCTAGCTCTGCCAAAGGGCCACCCTAAGTTTGGAAATACCTACGAATGACAGCGTTTTGGAGCTACAGCTGCCTATAAGACTGCCTTGTCTCACTGAATGTAGCAACTACAAGCCCTCGTGTGCTAAGCAGAGTGTACAAACACAGCATCAGAGGTGACCTACAGCATCAAACAGAAAACTACAGGCCCAAGAGCACCCAGACACAAGTCTTCCAGAAAGGACCTAGTGTTTTCTGAACACGGACAGGAACAGCAGTTCTGTCCCAAAGGTTTCCTCAGTGCGTGGTCTGAGGCAAACCCCTTGGGCCCTGAGATAAGCACCTCTCCACTCTGCTTCCTTCACCAGAAGGACAGAATCCCTCCTCTAGAGGCTCATGCTGTCCCCAAAGGGGAACTGACCGGTGTCACTGCCATAAGCCTTCCAAAGTAAAGCAAGAGACAACATATCACAAGATCTGTGCTAGTGCCTCTTCTCAGTATCACATTAACCAGGGAGTATAACCAACCACACACACACTTTGAACTGTTCCACAGTGCTACCTGCATTCTTTCAAAAAGGAAACACAAAGCTAACAATTGCTTCATCTTAAGCAATCTCAGCACCATATACCTCACTGAACCACGGACAAATTTTTCTTGTTAAATCACGGCAGCTTCCTTGTTATGATGAGCAAATCCTCCTTCTCATTCTAGAAATCTTAATATCTACCACCACATTCTGTTTGACACCCTTCTTAGTAAAGTACATATCAGTATGGACATATTATCTTTGCACAGAAAACTAGCAGGCAGGGTCCCTGAAAAAAAGAAATAAACTTTGACCACAGCTGGATTTAGAGGGAAAGGATCTGCTTTCAACCATGCCCAGAGACAAGCAGCCTACAGAAGAGCTCGGTTCATAACCATGCCTGGTCCAACTGCAGTGTGATAGAGTACAGATGCAGGTCAGCATAGCAGTGCACATCAGCCAGCCTCTGACACTGCCTTAGGGCAACAGAAACCCAGTGGCAATGTGCCACCTTCCACATGAGTATTCCTAAGAATACATGGAATGAGAGTTAGGAACGTCTGTGTCGTTGTCACCAGCAAGGACTGAAGTTTGAGTGTTGTGTCAAGTGCTTCATACTCCATGCAGACAGAGACACAAGACAACTGTTTATGGGTACAATCCTCAAATTCCTGCATCCAGACTGTGGATCGCCATGGTCTATCTGGCACTCACAGACATTTTTCTGCTGCAGTCCAACTCCATATGCCTATTCTTCCTTAGTAAACTGGAACAGCAGCTCATGAGTACACAAGAGGACAAACTACACTGGCAGGGATAATACAGAAAACAATCATTTATGTGCAAAAACATCCCCATGCTCTCACTAGAACAACACTGCTCTGGGATACAAACTGACGCAGATTTGCAAAAAACTGCATTCCCTAGCAAAACCAAACCAAACTACCACATCCAAGGTGGGGTGGAACGTTCTGTTTTATGCTGAAGAACAAAGTGCAGAGGCCACAAGTTACAGCAAAACAGAAGGAGAAGCTATTCAGCTGAGCATACTGAACCAGAACACAGGGTTCACTTACCACCTATACACGTACACACATCAGATCTACCATCCAAGCAGTATTTCATGCAACCCTTGCCTTATTTGTAAATGTACATTTAGAAATTCAGGGCACTAACCTGATACACTGAGGATAAACAATATCACGGCCCACTCCAGACAGAACAGAAAGAAAACAAGGAGAATTTGTGTAACAAAGCAAAACACAGCAGGAGAGGAACATCTGCTACTTTTACCAGGAATAACATATGGTCAGTATCTGAGGCAAGGAGAATGAGTTCGTTCATATTTAAAAGCAAAAGTAATAGGTCATTCCTTCCAAGTTAAGAGGGAAAATGCCTGTTCCCTTTTTCTTGGTACAGTCCCATCATCCCCAGTCTAGATCTGGCTTTCCAAGGAACTGGTGTTGTCAGTATTCTGGCCCAGACAGTCAAGTTCAGGGGATTTTTCATGTTAAGATGCCAGTGGCAGAGGATGAGAACGCCCATGTAGCAGTTTTGCTTAGTCCTAACATAAGCCTGGTTTATCCACAGCCCAGTCAGAGTGGCAACACAAAGACCAGTTTTGTCATCAGCAGATTACAGTTACACTTTGGAGCTTCATGGCGTTTGGCAGCAGTAATCACAGTTACCACAGTAAATCTCAACTGCTATTGTGAAGCCATCTTCAGTCCCTGAAAGCACTGCTTTGAATTGCAACCAATGCGATTGGTTGCAATAAGAGCACCTAGAAACACATCTTTCTTCAACAAAAGTGAGGCCAGACAGCATGGCAGCAGGGTTTTCTAACATCCTGCAGAACACATTCAGTATAGGTGAGAAAGCTTCTACTTCTGCAGTGCTCCCCCACATATGGGTCTCTCATGCAGAAAAGTTACAAGGCAAGAGGGACAACCTTAATGCATCTTTGTTTTCTTTTTTAAAAAAAACCCAACAGAACAATAAGGTCTGGTTCTGTTTGAACACCTGTTGGTGGGTACCATCTAATTGGGAAAGCAGGTAAGATCCCTGGTGCTCTCAAAGGCCCTCAACAGCTGTCAAGATATAGCACACAAGTTAAATCGCCTCAGTACAAGTCCCTCTTTCCCTGATCTTGTTGATCTTGCCACATTTGCTGGTTCTTCATTTTTCCCAAGCTCGAATCCACACTTGGCTCTTTGGAATTCAGGTATTCACTCTGTCAATTGAGATTTCGTTGCAAGAGGCAGATAGCAGAAAGGATTAAAAGGATTTTGCAGCAGTGCTGAGCAGTCTAAGCCACAAAGAGAACACAGTATAAAACCCTACTCTGACAATCAGGTGCAAGGAGTAAATAAAATGGAAAATGACAGGCCAGATTAACTACTGACAGCATTACTTCCCAGATCCACTCAGGTCACAGTATGTTCCCGCTCTATTTCCATGCCTTTACAACTCTCTAGTCTGAGTCCAGGTGCATTACTGCCCTGACCCACACATCTCACTCTGTATTTGCTCTCTGCCTCTGGAAGGGAACTCTGACAAGCAAGCCAGAGATGGACATTCCTACCCACAGTAATCCAGGAGTGTCTCCAGCAGAGCCAAGAGGCAGTCTCACAGGTACCTGGTGCACAGCTCCCACGTGGAGTTCAAGTTTGCTGCTCAGCCAGCCAGGCTTCTTCAGCCTGTGCTGGAGCAGGAAGTGGAAAAACCAGTGCAGCACAGAAGAGATGCAGACAGCAACTATCTGGCTAACAGCCCCACAGCCAGAGACCGCCAGAGGCAAAAAGAGATACAGTACCAGAATTGTAGCTATTGCCAGACTAAGTAGATACCAAGAGAGGAGCAGGAGCTTCATCTTTATGCTTACAAAAAGACACCTTTTGATGGGAAGTGTGTAGAACAAAGTGTAATTTTCTTACACGTTTTCTCTTCCATAATTTACTGAGAAACCTACTACAAAAGGGTATGTTTCACACCAAACTGCAGCAGAAACAGTGGTATGTTGTGTAACAATCTCCTAGAGAAGCTGAAAGCTGGATGCACACTTCTGACTCTAAAGCCTTCTGCAACTCAAGCTTCTGCACATGGCTTACATTACTCTATTTAAGACTTTCCATGTCACCAGAAGTTCTTCACAATCAATTTACAGTCTCCATTTCTTCCATGTGAAAAGGAAGACCTACTGCCTATAAAAACATCACAGAATTAAATGCATTTTCAGACACGGGGCAATCAATAGTCTTGGAGATCAGAAAGGTTGCAGCTCAGATTTAAGCACACCAAAGGCCAATGAGAGGGATTAAATAGGGACTTTCACAATAAATAGTCCTAGGCTATTTTTTTGCATAGTATCATTAACTCTGCTTGTGCCTAACAGTGATCAAACCATAGCAGCCTTGGTATAATTTCCAGAAAAGGCAGATTTTGCAGAGACAAAAAAATGTAAAACTTGGGACAGCTCCCCTATTTTAGGATCACCTGAATCCAGAGCTGGATACAATGACTCCTCTGCATGTGGAAGCCTGAGAAGAAAAGGTCAGAGCAGCCCAGCAGTTAGCTGTGTGTGTGATCCCAAAGCAAGCACACAGGACTGCAGAAAGTGGCAGTGGCTGAAATACCTCTGCATGTGACACCTGCCCTCTGCCAAGGATAAGGAAGCCAAGGGGGAAGGCTGGTATATCACAGCACAGACAAAAGTCTTTTACATTGTCTTTTCACAAGTCTGTCCTCAGGTCTCTAGTCCCAACATTAAACTTCATTAGCAAGGAGAGCTATAATTACTCCTTTCCTGTCAGCTGTTAAACTTTGCCTCAAAAGTCTCACTTTGATCCTCATATTTGTAATCTATCCAGTACTTAAAGGACTTTTTTTTTTTCCTCTGTCAATTAAAAGAAGCTGCAGGTATTAACAACACCCCCACGTTGCTCTGCCGAGGTCTGAACTTTAGATACAGGACAGATTGGTTGCTCAGTACCTCACGCAGCACAGAGAAGAAAAGCAGAAGCATAGTCAAGCCTTCACATCTGGAAGGACCAGATTTATTCTGTGGGATACCAAAATGACTATACCTATGCCAATGAGCAAGCTGTGATCTGAAAAGTGAAGGTAACATTTCACTCCCCAACTTTTTCATAATCTTATGTGAACAAATACAGAGAAATTTTTTCAAAGATAGGAATTTCCAGTTGACTAAGCCCCTTTATGTAGTTACTGCTCATGAAGCATTAAAGAACTCCAGAGCAACAGGATTTATTTTTTTTTTTAGAACAGCAAGTATTTCAGCTCTCCTGCCCAATGAAGCCTGGTGGGGAAGTACTTCTGTTCCATGGAAAAGGAGGTAAGGTCTAGCTCAGTGTTACTGCAGAAGGAGATCATCAAATTCACCTTTCTTCAGATCAAAACCAAGTACAACCTCAAACTTGGGCACATGTCCTGCACTTGGGCTACAACAACCCCATGCAGTGCTACAGGCTCAGAGAAGAGTGGCTGGAAAGCTTGCCAGAGGAAAAGGACCTGGTGTATTGGTCAACAGCCGGCTGCACACGAGCCAGCAGCGTGCCCAGGTGGTCGAGAAGGCCAAGGGCCTCCTGGCCTGTATCAGGAATAGTGTGGCCAGCAGGACCAGGGCACTAACTGTCCCCTCTGTACTCAGCAATGGTGAGGCCGCACCTCGAGTCCTGTGTTCAGTTTTGGGCATCTGACTACAAGAAAGACATTGAGGTGCTGGAGCGTGTCCAGAGAAGGGCAATGAAACTGGGTCCAGTGCATTAGTCCTGTGAGGCACAGCTGAGGGAGCTGGGGCTGTCTAGCCTGGAGACCTTCTTGCTTTCTACAACTCTCTGAAAGGAGGCTACAGTGAGGTGGGAGACAAGTCTCTTCTCTCAGGTAACAAGTACCAAGACAAGAGGAAACAGTCTCACGTTGCACCAAGGAAGATTTAAACTGGCTATTAGAAAAAATTCTTCACTAGAAGGTTTGTCAAGCATTTTAACAGGCTGCCCAGGGAAGTGGTAGAGTCACCATCTTGGAAGTGTGCAGAAGATGCATAGATCTGGCAGTCAGGGATATGGGTTAGTGGTGGACTTGGCAGTTAATGGTTGGATTCAATGATCTTGTGTGTCTTTTCCAACCTATATGATTCTATGATTTGGTATCCCAAGCCAAAAACATAGGACAAAGTATCTTGAGTTTTTGTTCAACAGAGAATCATACAAACCTTCCTCTGTAGTATAGCTATTGCTGCATGTTTGCATTCTGGATAAACTATGTGGTTTATTTAATGCCCACTTAGAGCAAAGTGTGCACCTCCACAGCCTGACCACCAGGAGCATGACACTCCAGTGGTCACTGCTGACACAGCAGCAGAGAACTTCCTCCTCTGCTTCTTTCTACTTTAACATTTTCCACCTGAGAACAGCATTTCCACATTAAGACTTCGTTTTTCTTTCCAGGTAGCATCCATGTATTCCCAAGTTTGGCACTTAACTGAGAGCAAATGACTGAATAACAAATCTGTGTCCAGCTACAGTAATGCCAGTACTTGCCATCCTATCCTATGCAGTACCCAAACTCTTTTCCACCCTGTGGCTGCCCATGTGCCACACAGCTACAAGGCCACCACCTCCTTGAGTGCCAGGTGTGGCTGGCACAACCCTACACCAGCAGCTGAAAGCTTGGCAACCTTGCAGCCACACACTGGGAAAAGCACAACACAATGAAGTAACACAAGGCAGTACAAGACGTGCAGCAGCCACGCATTACACACCATTACACTGGAAATAGTCATTAATTGTGGAAGCAAATCCACATATAAACTTTACTCAATGAGGTTTTGCTTCTGTACTTTAGCTATTTTAGCTCTTCTTGTTCCAGAAGACATCAAAGAAGTTTATCCCTTGTTACAGAGAGTTATCTATAAAACAGACAAGCTACCCAAGTTCAAGTCTCACCACCCCATCAACGTCTTCACAAAAAGACCAAGGAGAAAGAACGGGGCTTAAGTTTTAATACCATTACAAAGCAAACTGGATTGAATTTACCTAGATTTTATTTTGCCAAACACAGCCTAAAAGCAAAAACCTATGGCCAAATAATTCTTCCTCGCAGAAGCTAAGCTGTCCCATTCCAAGAACTCCTGCATGCCAGGAGGCTGGTAGATTGTGGCAAGGTTAGTCTTAAGAACTTGATGATCTGAATATATTTGGAAAGACAATCTTCACACAAAGGAAACACACCAGTTCAATTTTAATTAGTTACATTTTTGTGTGTTTTTCCCCCAGCTACCTTCCCCCATTGCACGGTACTGGTCTCTGTGATTTGTATCTTCATGTGGGAGCAGCACCTAGATTACATCTCAATTACAAATAGGTACTAAGGAAACGGACCTACTCTCAAAAATGCAGGCATATTGGTGTGCAAAGAACCACAGGTGATCAAAACAAGCTCATCTAGTTTACTGTGCCATTGCCTGCTGATGCTTTGATAGGCAGGAAGAACAGACAAGACCGGACAACAACTACACAACATTCATGGCACTATACAAAGCTTACATTAATGCTATCTACTCTAACCACTTTTCTTATTCTCCCGGTTTTTTTTCATAAGAGGCTAATAGAGCCTAAGCCTCCAGAGCTGTCAGTCCCTGCTCTTGCAGGCAGTGCAAGTCAAATACCTTTTCTCAGCATCCAACTCCTGGGTAGCAGGCAGTGTCACACTCGTGAAGGGATTCCACACACTCTGGGCACAATATTCTTATTTCCCCTCCCTTCACCAAAAAGGGGGGAAGATCTCTGCAGTACTCTTTCAAACATCAGGTACAGAGGGTGTCATAGAATTCACCCTCACGGTGCAAGTCTGAAGTAACTCTACCGAATTCATGGGATTATCCCAGTATAGTAATGTATTAAGAGAGCTTCAAAAAGCCTGCTTAAAATATCCTCCTCCTGAGCCTCCCTACATCCAAATTTTTTTTAAATTTAAGAAATAGGCTGTCCCAAGAAAACCCCACTGTTATCATACCCATCCCACAATATTCACCACACATGGGGATTAGACAAATTGAACAGTCAGTGTGAGGTGCCAAAAGGGAAGAAAGTGTTGCCTTGAACTTCTCTGAGCCACTGGACCTTGCCCAGCTGTATCTTCACAGAGTTTAGGACACACACATACCCTTGTTAAGACATAGTATTGTGTTGACTAAGCTGCATAATCCCTCTTAACTGCTCCAAGTACTACTTTAAGTAGAAAGAGGGTGCAAAATTCCCCTGTGTACTGGGAGCCTGTTAAAACAATTGGCATGAAAAACCAAAATCAATGCGGGCATAAAAAACCAAAATCAATGTATGCTTGACACAGCGGGAATCAGTTATGCAGCAACTAAATGCACAATGCAACAGGACTATAAAATACCAGCTTGCTTTATCAAGCACAGTTGCTTGTCACCAAGAACCTCAGGAAAAACACATACCTTACTGCGTATTTCAAATTCAGCAAGGCTTGTCTGGAACGACACTTGGGAGAGGCTGTAGCCTGTTCATCACTGTAAGAAGTATTTCTGACTCAAATCCTCACTTTATCAGCATCAACCAAAACACCAGTACACAGCTGGAGATGGTAGAAAAAGAACAAGTGGGCACAGGTACAGATACCAACAAAGGCAAGACAGATCAACTTACAAAGGGTAACCGGAACTTTTTTTCTCAGCCATATTGCCTGAGGTCAGAAACATTTTGGTGGCAACTCTTAACTTTCAGTTACTCAAATGCTTCAATTTCTTCCAACTTCAGCGTTCAGGCTCTTTCCCAACTGCCTGTGTTGCCTCACACTTCATGAAGGGCAGCCTGTTTCTAGATTAGAAAAAAACTCAACACGTAAATTGTTCTGACAAATCCAGATGTTTTCTGTGAATCACTTCAAACTTAAAATAGAGGCACTGAGTGATTCCAACCTATACAGCAACAAGGCTGTTTTCAGGTGACATGTCTCAACTGCTGGAGTGAATTCTTTTTTGGATTAATATTTCATATTGATGACTTCAGGCTCTTGCTGCCACAGAACTGCCACTCTACCAACAGAGACATGCCCCTGCTCCAGAAATAAGTTACATAGCAACAGTTCTAATGCCCATCACAAATAGCAGTCTTTCTTGTACTGTTAAATTTGTTTCACTAGAGAAGACTGCTTTCTGTCACAAACTGCAGGGTCTCTTCCTGTTGGAAAGGCAAAGAGAAGAGAGGATTTCAGCAAGTGTGATAGCAGACCAGGTGTGCCGCCAATTTTCTCAACCAACCACACTAAGGACACCCACCCTCCCAAGTATGCCTTCACTTTCCTCTGAGTGATCCATCTATGCACTCCAGCTGACTCCAGCTTGCCTCACCAGAACCTTGTTTCAGGAGCAGATGGTCAGAGCCCGATGCCCTACGACAGTCAGAGGGAAAACAGCACACACAGATAGTGCTGGATTACAACCTGCCACTCCAAGGGTAGGTGAGATACCCAACCACCAGCTAGTCAGACTCAGCACTCCCCAAGGTTTGCCTGTAAACACAACTGGCTGTCAAGTAACTGAGTCACAAGGTAATCAGCCCCAGAGCACAAGGCTAGGGGGTGGAGGGGAACCTTCTTCCCAATCTCACACATAGCAAGTGGTTTGTCACCTCAAAAGTCAAAGAGCTTTTTTGCAATGTGTTAATAACTAAGCTATGCTAATTAAAATTCTATCTTCATAATAAGGGATAAATACAAATGAAAAATTAAAATCAACAAGTGTCTGTTTCACAAAAAGTTGGGGGGAGGGTGGGAAGAAGAGACTGTCATCACTTGAATGGAAAAACAGACTGTGTCCAGGATATGACAGCTGCTCAAAACCCTTCCTCTCTACCACAGATTAAACCAAAGAGTCACAAGGGCTAAGCTGGTCTACAAATTACTTTAAAAGAAATGCCAAAAATCCCCACTAAAACCCCAAACTACTGTCACCTAGACACCACTTCAGGTCACACAAAAAGAAACAGGCAGAGGAAGTTCCCTCTGGCCTCCAATCAGTGGACCAGAAAGTACTTGTGGAGAAAAATATCAATTTTGAATATTCTGTAACACTTCCTTAATTTTTAATACCAAAAATGCCATATGCCTCTGGAGTTTCATGCTGCAGCATACCACGTGAAAAATACATACTAACCGGGACCAAAAAAATACCCAAAAAACCCCCCACAAAACTAAGAAAGTAACAATATTCACAAAGGAGAAACCCTGATATATATGAAGGGATGCAGGGAAATACTGGCTGACCCCAGAGCAGATACCACTGTTAAAAAAATTTGGGTTTTAGACCTCCCACCTTACAAATGGTTCAATCAGACAAGAGAAAAGTAGACAAGAAAGTGCAGGTTTGACAGCATTCAAGGCTTTACAGGGAAGCTTTGCACAGGAGCCATTCAGAAATACTTCTGTCATCTTCCTTATGTCTTAAATTAACAGTATTAAAACAGAGGAGAGGAAACCCATGTTCTGTCCTGTGACTTGCTGCAGTCTCTCTCACACAAACATATTTCAGTATAATTGTTTCAAATCACCAAAGATGAGCAGCATGTTGAAAAGTGATAGAACATGAATAACTAAGTACAGGGCACCCATTTGCAGAAAATGCCCTGAATAGCAAATCAAGGGTAAAGAGAAGGTAAACCCAACACTACATACATCTTCCTGTTTTTACTTTCAGGCTATAAAAGCAGTAATTACTCTGAAAATGAGCATTTCTGGGATTTAGCAATTGTTGGGTTAACAGTACTAGGCAAAAGGAATTATGCCTTGCACATAATTTTACCCATAAAACGTGTAACACTGCATCTGGTACTGATGTCTCTTCAGGATGAGAATCAGCCTTAAAAAACAGCACTGGAAGTGTTTGGAAGTGCTGATAAACCCCTTCTCCACAGCTAATGTTTCCAGGCAGGTTTGCATCAGGGAGCCACACTGGATTACCTTTGAAATGCACACTCCCCATATGTGCAGCCACTAGCAAAAAGCACTTCAAGTCTGTCTCCTCAGATGAGCATCTTTCGTTGGAGCCTTTCTCCCTCCACACCATTACCTTTTTGCATGCATTTTTGAGCTCAGCTTATCTGGACATTATACATTTCTAAATAGGCAGAAATTGTGTGGTTTGCAAAGAGATCAGATTTTTATATCACTGTAGGACTTTTCCAACTCTGAATTAGGAAAAAACACTCTCCATCAAAATGAAACATGAGAGCACTGTGCCAATATGCATACACTAGCTGTGCAGACACACTCCATCTCTGTCTTCTACTTCCAGAGAAGATCTTGAACTTGTCTAAATCCCTACTATCCCTCTATTCTGTACTGATACTAAAGAGGGTCTCAAACCACCCTGCAGAGAGAACAGCCCTTAGTGAAAGATAGCAAACTCCCTTACAAATGCAGCAGAATGCCAGCTCAGCCAGACCCAGGACAGATTATCCACAGAGGATTGCCACCATCTATCCTCAGAGAGCCCACTATCCCAAACTGCACTGCTATACCAGCAGATCTGCTTTTAGAGGCACAAGGATGAGCTTCTCATCAGCTTCTTACTGCTAAGGAGAGGCTAAAGAGGCTAATTCAGAACACTTCTTCCCTTCTCTTCTTGATCTGCAATGACATATTTTAACAGCTTTTCTGATGCAAGCATTTCACAACAGACCTAATCATATTTTCACCACTACCCTTTCCCCATAGCCACAAATAAGATAGAGTGAAGAGGCACTATTTTTTTGTGTTATACCACATGCAGAGTCATATTTCACTACATGTCTAGGCTTCCAGCTCACCTCCCTGCTGCTGTGCAGATTGTCTTTAGACTGAGAGCAGATCATTGGCATAAATCAAAACAATATGTAGGCTTTACACACATTCACCTCAGAATAGTTACAGAGCTCTTTGGACTAGTGATCAGAAGTTAGTCTCTTAAGAACTCCTCAAAAGCATCTGAGAAACATTACTCGTCTACTTTGGCCAAGAAGAGACAGAATGAAAAATGCCTTCTCATTTTCAGTGACATGTCCCAACATGTAACAAAAGATGCCACTATATTCATGTCCAACATGTCTGGCATCGACAAAAAATGTTATGTAATGATACAAAACCCCACACACAGAGCCATCAAGGTACCTATTAAACTGAAGTGTACAAGTACCATCCAGGAGTATCCCAAAAAATCTCCAACTATTTAAATGAGTCTCTAATTAATGAGTCCTAATGAGACTCTCTTAAAACTAGAGTCTTTGTACTCAAGGGTAGCAGTTACAGAAAACAAGGACAACATGTGGGCACAGAAAAAAGAGAGGTAGTAAAGGAGCTTAATGCCTTATCACTGCTAGAGGGATCTGAGGGGAAGGGAGCATAGTCAGAAGTATTATCCCTATCTTGATTAGCAGCAGAACAAAGGCTCACATTAGTTTGTCAGCACTAGGACTCCCCTAGAGCAGTTGATAATAACCTTGTTGAAAGCATTAAAGGGATTTCCTCTCCACTTCACCCCCCTCCAATCTACATCCCTTCTCTAAAGGGGTTTTATGAGGTCCAAAAAACAGCTTTATGTCTAATGCTCTGAAAGACTATCCAGGTATTTTTTTACAACTACAACATAAAATATACAAGTAAGAGTCCCCTATGACAGGTTTTCAAAAGTAACATTTGGGAGCAGGTATGAGAAAAAAACAAATCAAAACAAGAAACATTTTCTGTTCAAGAGAAAAGGTCAAATAGTATAGGTGACTTGTCATGCACGCTTAACTCTGGAAGGCAGGACGGACTGCAAGAGTTTCTACAGCAAAACCAGAGAGAGGTAAGGGAGTGAAGAATACAAGGAAGAAAAACACAGCTTGGGGTATCTGAACACCACGAAAAACAGGTTAACAGAGGTGTCAGGAAAAATGCTAAGGCATGGCTGCAAAGGAGTCGGACCCCAAGAACATTTTAGAATGCTTCCTGTTTCAAAAGCTAGTGACGCTACTGTAAGTGGCTGTCTCGCTGCAGAAGAACATGGAAGGCAGCACTTTCTGACTTTAGTTTACAGAAGAATCATGACATTTGGAAAAAATGCAGGTTTCAAAAGCAAAAACTCAGTAAAAACAAAGTAACAGCATCAGCTTTCATCTTACCTGGTGTTGACACTGGCTGGCAAACAATGGTTGTCAAGTTAGCGAGACTAAACTGATGATTCAGTGTTGATTCACACACCTAGGACTGCATAAAAAAAAGTAAGTATTAGCTGTGAATATACAGGGGATGAGAAAGACACTGTCACATGAAAGAGCAGGAGGCTTGAGGGGTAGAGGTAGTTTTATCATATTTTTAGTACATAGGCACACAGCTATGCTTCAGGTACAGACATGACTCACAAAATTCAGATCTGGGTCTGAGATACACTGCACAAGTTACTCAAAATCAAAGAATATGCAAACTACTCTCACATATTCCATTTAAAAATCTCAAGTACGAGAAGGCAACAGTTTCAAGCATAGCAGTGTTACCAGAAACATTTTTCAGCAGCACTCAGGCTTTGTTGTTGGGTTTTTTAGAAACCCCACAAAAGCTACCTGAAATACACACATTAAAAATGCTTCGAGTCCAGTGATCAAATACACACATACTTTCTGAGATGGCTTATTTGGGAAGTATGCAGTATTTGCAAAGAACAAGGAAAATTTATTTCTACAGTGCCAAAATTCATGGGTATATTTTACTGTCTTATCACCCCATACACCCTTTCTTGTTCTGCATTAGTACTAAAAATTCCAACACTTAAAAAGATACTTAAAAAAGTTATTAATAAATTAACCTTCTCCACTTCAGAAAAGTACATCAACAAACTCAGTACTGGGCAAACTGGTCATCCAAGCGCAAGTAAAAGCCATGCAGCTGAAAGGAATTTTTGTCTAGCCTGCTTAAAGATACCCTTTGTTGCTAAACATTTCATTGTCACATTTAAATGTCAGCTTTTTAAGTCCCAGACATGTGCAAGCCCGGCAAGACAGGAAACAAGAAACACACTTGAGATGAAGGTTCTCACAGCTCATGAAATGAAAAGCAAACCCAGCAAACTGCTCTTGGCATCTCTCATATGCTTTCCCAAAGACACAACCCCTTACCTTACAACCTTGCTCCCCTATCCCCATGAAATGTGTTTTAACAGATCTGTCAGTGAGCTTGCAGGGTTTTGCAGCCTACTCATACACCAGGGCAATGCCTGCAGTGAGTCTCCCACATACTTTTGTAGCACATCACGGACGCAGTTTGCAGCAGCTCGGGATCACACAGCCCTTCGCAATAATGCCTGAGCTTTGTAAAGCCATACTACTTGATTTTCTAAGGGGAAAACAGAAGCCTCCCTCTCCTGATGCAAGCAGAATGCCCTTTTCGGACTTCCAAAAGGAGTGAGGGGTCCTTGGAGAGAAGCTGGCTTTAAAGCTTTCAGGATGATCACACATACAGCCACTGGCTCACAAGTGGCATATGTGGCAGCAGATGGAGAAGTGAAGGTTTCATACCCTCTGAGCAATGCTCTGCAATTTTGACACTTCTCTTGAAAAGCAGAGATGTCAATCACCCTCCCAGGCCAATGTTTTGGCTCAGAAGAGATTCTCCTCAGAATGTTTACCAACTCCAAAGGATAACCTATAGAAGGTATTTTGGAGGCACTTTCTGTCTTAGCTTTCAAATATAATGAATCCACACACAGAGAAAGACCAATTACTGTTAAGTTTTCTTCACTGCACATCAGTTGGCTTTGGGCTCATTAGAGAGCAACACACACGCAGTGTATGCATCCTTTCCTTCAAAGGGGGCAGTGGGCAAGGTGTTTTAATTAACATCAGAGCATCTTACTAGGTCTAACAAATAAAATGCCTCTTGAGAGTGATCAGCACAAATGGGCTTTAATACCCAAAGGAGATTGTGGCACATCCCTCAATATAACTGTAGTAGTGTGCATTGCTCTAATGTATCATCTTTGAAGACTTTTAAGAAGTTATTTACAGAGAAGAGAAGAGAAAACCTAAACAGCTTAAACAGGTCAGAGATAGATGTTTAACACACTACACATACAAACTACAGCTCCTTTCAAAGCAGGCAGGCTTTAACATCTTCTGTCAGAAACCAATTTTCAAGTTTAGCTATTGAAAGATCTGTATTTTTATACAGAGTAAGAACCTAATTCTCAAGCTCACAGAAGTTGGGAGTTTGGAAAGGATGTTGTTTGGTTCTGGTTTGTTTGGTAATTTTTTAAAGACAAACAACAGGCTTTCTCTCTTAAAACTTGTGCTCCCATATAAGTCCTGCAGAAAGAGATCAAATATACCAACATAACTTCTGTCTTTGTTCCCAAACGAGCTGCAAATTTGGCTTTGAATTTTCCTTCAATTCTCACTCATTTTATTAAAAAAAGCCTATTAAATCAATGCAAGGAAGAAACAGGAACAGCAGCAAACCACAGCGACATTTAATTATAAACTGTGAGGAAAATTTGTTGAGGAAAAATGTAAACAGCTTTCAAGTTTTCAAAATGGTTCTGGTGTTTTTACAGTGTAAGCTAAGTAAGCTACAGACAAAGACAAGAGTATTGAAAGGGGTTCACTTTTGAGCACAAGGTTAAAATGGTGCAAATTTCAGCCCTGTAAAGCTCAATCATGTACAAGGAAGTCATCCCTATAGCAAGTGTACACTGCAAGAATGAAAACGATCCTTGTCCTTTGCACAAACACAATGCAGTGTTTCATTTACCACACAGAAGTGATTCCAGAAGCCAGTTCCCCCTCGTCCTGCTCTACCAGCTCCAGAAGCTGTACTTTACCTTGTCCACAAGGTTACTGCGGCAGGGGTGATGACCAGCTCATTCCACTCAACACTCCCTTATACCAGGAAGGGAATTTACTGCTGGTGGGCTGGATGCCAGGATAGCAGCTCCCCTCAGGGAATCACCAGAGCCACAGGAGACACGTCAGTCCTTTGCACTGCAGAGAAGGTTCTCAATGCATGCTCCACTTTGGGGGCCTGCCCACTCTTCCAACACGCAGGGAGAGAAGGACAGAAGCTGGGGGAAAGGGACAACTGAGGCAGCAGGAAAGAGGTGGGAGTTTTATACCTCTAACTTCTGGTCCTCCAGCTCTTCAGTGCGAGCTTCCTCAAAAAAAGTCTTGAATTGCCACACGCAAATATCATCAGTTTAAAATAAGTAAATAAGCAAGCAAACAATATGCCAGATTTTCGCTGGTCTCTTATTAGCTTCACCAGGCTTAGTCTGAAATTTCACTTTGTAAACTGCATCACGTAGCAAGCCATGCGAGAGCACTAAGCTTCCTGTGAGAGAGCAGTAGCTGCCACTACTCAGTAACAAAGCAGCCAGCACGCAAATGGCAGGTGAAAACATTTTTTGCTACATTCAAAAGCTCCCTTCCTGACATTTACAGGAAGAATTTCTACTGGTTAAACTTCAAATCAATTTTTTGCAGCTGCTTAAACAAGGCTCCTAGCAGAGACAAGGAAAACGCCGTCTGTATAAATACAGAACAGCAGAACCAGATGACTTGCACAGATGGACTTACAGAGTCCTTCACTCAAGTCACCTACCTGTCCCCAACCAGTATACTCTGTCTGGGGGTTAAATTGTTACGTCTGAAGTAATTCCATTTGTACCTAGAATAGCTTCATGACAGAGACTAAGCATGTATGATGGCATTTCTAAGGACATGACACTTACGATGACAACTAGATAAACATAATTACAGACTACTGCGTTTTTGGCAAAAGAAATCGACTGCAACCAGTACCACAACAGCAAGGACCTTGCTACGTATGGGTTAATTTTTCCCTTTTCCTGTTCTAGGAAATGCCTTCACGTTTCTATTTACATACTCCAAAAACAGAATTCAACCCACACTGCCTCTCCTCCCTCCCTCCCCAGTCTCTCAGACAGAAGGGTTGTGGACCCAACCCTGCCAGTGAAAGATGCCTGTCTCCCAGCTAAGCCTGATCAGCTGGGATCAGCAGGTTACAGCAGCCACAAGTGGCTCAGAGGGCAGGGGAGCTGCGGGGAGTCCCTGTGCCAAGCAGAGTGCACAACAGGACACGGTCAGGAAACTGTGCAGCAAGGCTACAAAGCTACTGACCTTTCATGGCTTGGTAGATAATGAGCTTCTCTGGGAGTATGTCAGCTTAGCCATAAGAGATTCAACTTCCAAAAGTTAAAAAAAAAAAAAAAGAGAAGGTAGCAGTGGCCTGACAGACTCCAAGCGCAGCGTCAAACCTTCCTGGACTGACAAAGGCCAGCAGCTTACATCTGTTTGCTCACAAAAGCAGAACAAGCGAGAGACTTATCTGGGCGGTGCAGCAGTAGATGGCTGCGGTGTGAGCAAGTTCACTGATAAAAAGCAGAAGTGATGCAACAGGAACAGCCACAGACACCCAAATCTGCAGCCATGAGGTTGCACAGCTGAGGTTAAGACCACTGCAGGCTGCTCTTAATGAGAGTTGAAAGTTTTCCAGGCAGGAGTAAAGCAGCGGAAAACAACCATGATTACAGGATAGAACTAATTCCAGCAAAATCACTGCACTACAGGCAAGACACACATGTAGTGACTCCAGTAACCATTGCTCGCTGATTGCCCTGGCAGCTCATGAGCTCAAGCAGCCATTTCAATCCACCTTCACATGCTGCACTAAATATAAACTGCTGATAACCGTGTGGAAAGTGTTTCAGCAGAGACACGGTGCACTGCACACCTCAAGGACGCTGGGTCCTCCTCACAGACCACAGGTGGTCAATTTGCATGACAAGCAGAGAGAAGGGGACAGAACCAAAGTCTCAGCTACACTTCTGGATGGGAAATTTCTGCCTCGAGATTAGTACTTTCCAGCCTCACACTTCACTGAATCATCTGCATGCTAAAAACACCCAACCAAAACCTTTAAAGGGGGAATATGAGAGCATCAGGGGTTTGACAATGACCTGTCTGATGGGAGGTTATGGCTCCCTTATGCGCTGCTCTGCTCTACAATGATCTTCAACTGTGAAATCTAGTTAGATTAGGATTCAGGTCTTTCAGGCACATTTTCTTCACCCAGCTGCCCTTAAAGAAACATACCTTCCTACTTTCAGTGGTCCGTAAAACACTCATTTAAATAGAGACAACTTAAGAGGGCAGATGAAATTCCAAACAAAACAAAAAGTTGTTTTCTTCTCCAAGTTTTGCTTAGAGAATCACTCCCAGAAACAACATAAAAGTTCCAAAAAGACAGAAGTGTGACCTGTAAAGCTGCCGATGTCACCACTGACCACCAGATTACAAAAGTGGAATTATTCTCTCTGCAGGAAAATACACCCCCCAAAAAATAGCACGGCTCAAAAAGGAGAGAAGGAGGCAGACTTGCAAAGAGATTTATGGCAGACACTTCAAGAGGAGGTTGATGAAATCAACGATAAACTGCAGTCAGGAAGCACCGATCCTTAAGAGCACTGGCATTTAATATGTAAATTCCCTCTCTGCTTAGGCGTTTTGCCTCCCTTTGATGTACACAGACAAGTTGGAACTAGAGATGAGAACTGGGAGAGTCCCCTTTCCCCATTATCTCAAATATTTTTCTTTTCTAAGCAATCGTTAAGTGCTCTAACTATATCACTTCTGCTTCTGCTAAGAAGGGAAAGATAAAAAACAGAAAAAAAGTATAACAAATATTATTAAAGGAGAGAGCAAATGTTTTCCAGCTCTGATGAAGGATGTAAGCAGCAAACTGGTGCCCCACAGCTATAGCACAGCCCAGGAGAAGAGAAAGACAAGCTGAACAACAATCAGAGGACAGTAAAGATAATCTGGAAGAGATCCAGATGCGTTGAGATTTAGTCCTACCGAATGAAAAATTAAAGAGGTTAAAACCTCCTCTTAAGAACTTTCCTTCCCATTGTTCTGACCACAGCTCTCCTGAACAAGCTGCATTGCTCCAGAAACCTCAGGAATCACGGTGACAATAGATTCCTGCCAAGAGAAGCACCATTACATAATAGCGTTTATGGGAACACTCACAGAAAGCCACTAGGAAGCGCAAACAGACAAGTGCGAAATCCTCTCTGCCCATCAGCTCCGTTTAGCTTTTGACCACTCCAAAGACTATTTCAAGACATTTTTCATTTATACGTTTACTTCCTCTCACCTCCTCCCACTCAACAAGATCTGTGTTACTGTAACTACTACGCTGAAATCAAGTCCATTCCCCACAATGCCACAACCCCTTGAGAATACACCCACTTGAAACTACTGTATTTGCATTGATCTGCTTAAAAGAACACTGCAAAGATGAAAAATCGTGTCGCTGTTTCCATTAGTACACTAACAACACGAGCTATTTATTACGGTATTTTTTTCCATACCTCACCCAGTTTTAGGAATACTTAGAACAATTACTGCTTTTCAGTTCTGAGAAGCCCAGCGTGCCTACTTGTGAGTTCCAGGTCCTGCACGGGGGATTTGCCATAGATTTGTTACACGCGCGCGGCCAGGCTCAGCCTAAGCACCGCACACGTGTAAAGGCAGCTGCTGGGGACGCGCTGACATCTGGCCGCTATTAGAGCGCCATAAAGAAGAAAGCAAAGATGAAACCCTAACGAACACGAAGTTTCTCACGTCAAACCGCCCGCGGCAGCGCCTGCACGAACACCTTCATCTCCGCCGCCACTTTCCCGGGGTCTCCCCGCGCACCCGTGAGTTCTATTGAAGGAAAAAGGGGAAGGCAGCACCGAACGCTTATCGGCCGCTGCTCCCGGGGTTTATAAACCCCGGAGGTTCTCACCCCGCACCAAGACAGCCCGCACCCTAAATACACCCTCTCAGCTCGCTGACCTCGGGGACAGCCCAGCTCGTCCGCCACCGCCGCAGGTACCACAGGGGCCATTACATAACGGAGCCGGCCGGGCACGGGCTCCCAACGCAGCCCCGAGCACCGCGACCGCCGTGCGGGGCCGCGGCCGGGCACGGCTCCCCCCGCTCCCCGCCCGGGGAAGCGCCGCCGACACCTTCCGCCTCG